>WFAB01003089.1:10000-21352 GCA_018977245.1 Lethenteron camtschaticum | reverse complement strand
CGTGAACCCCCTGAGAGAGAGAGACCCAGACACCAGGGCGAGACCCCAGGCTCTCAGTGTCTCCGACACGGCCATCGTGAACCCCTGAGAGAGAGACACCCAGACCCAGGCTCTCAGTGTCTCCGACACGGCCATCGTGAACCCCCTGAGAGAGAGAGACACCCAGACCCAGGCTCTCAGTGTCTCCGACACGGCCATTGTGAACCCCTGAGAGAGAGAGACACCCAGACCCAGGCTCTCAGTGTCTCCGACACGGCCATCGTGAACCCCTGAGAGAGAGAGAAGACACCCAGACCCAGGCTCTCAGTGTCTCCGACACGGCCATCGTGAACCCCCTGAGAGAGAGAGAGACACCAGACCCAGGCTCTCAGTGTCTCCGACACGGCCATTGTGAACCCCCTGAGAGAGAGAGACACCCAGACCCAGGCTCTCAGTGTCTCCGACACGGCCATGTGAACCCCCTGAGAGAGAGAGACACCCAGACCCAGGCTCTCAGTGTCTCCGACACGGCCATGTGAACCCCCTGAGAGAGAGAACACCCAGACCCAGGCTCTCAGTGTCTCTGACACGGCCATCGTGAACCCCCTGAGAGAGAGACACCCAGACCCAGGTCTCAGTGTCTCGACACGGCCATCTGTGAACCCCCTGAGAGAGAGAGACACCCAGACCCAGCTCTCAGTGTCTCCGACACGGCCATCGTGAACCCCCTGAGAGAGAGACACCCAGACCCAGGCTCTCAGTGTCTCTGACACGGCCATCGTGAACCCCCTGAAGAGAACACCCAGACCCAGGCTCTCAGTGTCTTGACCGGCCATCGTGAACCCCTGAGAGAGACACCCAGACCCAGGCTCTCAGTGTCTCCGACACGGCCATCGTGAACCCCCTGAGAGAGAGACACCCAGACCCAGGGTCTCAGTGTCTCTGACACGGCCATCGTGAACCCCCTGAGAGAGAGAGACACCCAGACCCAGGCTCTCAGTGTCTCTGACACGGCCATCGTGAACCCCCTGAGAGAGAGAGACATCCAGACCCAGGCTCTCAGTGTCTCTGACACGGCCATCGTGAACCCCCTGGAGAGAGACACCCAGACCCAGGGTCTCAGTGTCTCTGACACGGCCATCGTGAACCCCCTGAGAGAGAGAGACACCCAGACCCAGGTCTCAGTGTCTCTGACACGGCCATCGTGAACCCCCTGAGAGAGAGAGACACCCAGACCCAGGCTCTCAGTGTCTCTGACACGGCCATCGTGAACCCCCTGAGAGAGAGAGAGACACCCAGACCCAGGCTCTCAGTGTCTCTGACACGGCCATCGTGAACCCCCTGAGAGGAGAGAGACACCCAGACCCAGGTCTCAGTGTCTCTGACACGGCCATCGTGAACCCCCTGAGAGAGAGAGACACCCAGACCCAGGCTCTCAGTGTCTCTGACACGGCCATCGTGAACCCCCTGAGAGAGAGAGAGACACCCAGACCCAGGCTCTCAGTGTCTCTGACACGGCCATCGTGAACCCCCTGAGAGAGAGAGACACCCAGACCCAGGCTCTCAGTGTCTCTGACACGGCCATCGTGAACCCCCTGAGAGAGAGAGACACCCAGACCCAGGGTCTCAGTGTCTCTGACACGGCCATCGTGAACCCCCTGAGAGAGAGAGACACCCAGACCCAGGCTCTCAGTGTCTCTGACACGGCCATCGTGAACCCCCTGAGAGAGAGAGACACCCAGACCCAGGGTCTCAGTGTCTCTGACACGGCCATCGTGAACCCCCTGAGAGAGAGAGACACCCAGACCCAGGGTCTCAGTGTCTCCGACACGGCCATCGTGAACCCCCTGAGAGAGAGAGACACCCAGACCCAGGGTCTCAGTGTCTCCGACACGGCCATCGTGAACCCCCTGAGAGAGAGAGACACCCAGACCCAGGGTCTCAGTGTCTCGACACGGCCATCGTGAACCCCCTGAGAGAGAGAGACACCCAGACCCAGGGTCTCAGTGTCTCCGACACGGCCATCGTGAACCCCCTGAGAGAGAGAGACACCCAGACCCAGGCTCTCAGTGTCTCTGACACGGCCATCGTGAACCCCCTGAGAGAGAGAGACACCCAGACCCAGGGTCTCAGTGTCTCCGACACGGCCATCGTGAACCCCCTGAGAGAGAGAGACACCCAGACCCAGGGTCTCAGTGTCTCCGACACGGCCATCGTGAACCCCCTGAGAGAGAGAGACACCCAGACCCAGGCTCTCAGTGTCTCTGACACGGCCATCGTGAACCCCCTGAGAGAGAGAGACACCCAGACCCAGGCTCTCAGTGTCTCCGACACGGCCATCGTGAACCCCCTGAGAGAGAGAGACACCCAGACCCAGGCTCTCAGTGTCTCCGACACGGCCATCGTGAACCCCCTGAGAGAGAGAGACACCCAGACCCAGGTCTCAGTGTCTCTGACACGGCCATCGTGAACCCCCTGAGAGAGAGAGACACCCAGACCCAGGTCTCAGTGTCTCTGACACGGCCATCGTGAACCCCCTGAGAGAGAGAGACACCCAGACCCAGGCTCTCAGTGTCTCCGACACGGCCATCGTGAACCCCCTGAGAGAGAGAGACACCCAGACCCAGGCTCTCAGTGTCTCTGACACGGCCATCGTGAACCCCCTGAGAGAGAGAGACACCCAGACCCAGGGTCTCAGTGTCTCTGACACGGCCATCGTGAACCCCCTGAGAGAGAGAGACACCCAGACCCAGGGTCTCAGTGTCTCTGACACGGCCATCGTGAACCCCCTGAGAGAGAGAGACACCCAGACCCAGGGTCTCAGTGTCTCCGACACGGCCATCGTGAACCCCCTGAGAGAGAGAGACACCCAGTCCCAGGGTCTCAGTGTCTCCGACACGGCCATCGTGAACCCCCTGAGAGAGAGAGACACCCAGACCCAGGCTCTCAGTGTCTCTGACACGGCCATCGTGAACCCCCTGAGAGAGAGAGACACCCAGACCCAGGCTCTCAGTGTCTCTGACACGGCCATCGTGAACCCCCTGAGAGAGAGAGACACCCAGACCCAGGCTCTCAGTGTCTCCGACACGGCCATCGTGAACCCCCTGAGAGAGAGAGACACCCAGACCCAGGCTCTCAGTGTCTCCGACACGGCCATCGTGAACCCCCTGAGAGAGAGAGACACCCAGACCCAGGCTCTCAGTGTCTCCGACACGGCCATCGTGAACCCCCTGAGAGAGAGAGACACCCAGACCCAGGCTCTCAGTGTCTCCGACACGGCCATCGTGAACCCCCTGAGGAGAGAGACACCCAGACCCAGGCTCTCAGTGTCTCCGACACGGCCATCGTGAACCCCCTGAGAGAGAGAGACACCCAGACCCAGGCTCTCAGTGTCTCTGACACGGCCATCGTGAACCCCCTGAGAGAGAGAGACACCCAGACCCAGGCTCTCAGTGTCTCTGACACGGCCATCGTGAACCCCCTGAGAGAGAGAGACACCCAGACCCAGGCTCTCAGTGTCTCCGACACGGCCATCGTGAACCCCCTGAGAGAGAGAGACACCCAGACCCAGGCTCTCAGTGTCTCCGACACGGCCATCGTGAACCCCCTGAGAGAGAGACACCCAGACCCAGGCTCTCAGTGTCTCCGACACGGCCATCGTGAACCCCCTGAGAGAGAGAGACACCCAGACCCAGGCTCTCAGTGTCTCTGACACGGCCATCGTGAACCCCCTGAGAGAGAGAGACACCCAGACCCAGGTCTCAGTGTCTCTGACACGGCCATCGTGAACCCCCTGAGAGAGAGAGACACCCAGACCCAGGCTCTCAGTGTCTCTGACACGGCCATCGTGAACCCCCTGAGAGAGAGAGACACCCAGACCCAGGGTCTCAGTGTCTCCGACACGGCCATCGTGAACCCCCTGAGAGAGAGAGACACCCAGACCCAGGGTCTCAGTGTCTCCGACACGGCCATCGTGAACCCCCTGAGAGAGAGAGACACCCAGACCCAGGCTCTCAGTGTCTCTGACACGGCCATCGTGAACCCCCTGAGAGAGAGAGACACCCAGACCCAGGCTCTCAGTGTCTCTGACACGGCCATCGTGAACCCCCTGAGAGAGAGAGACACCCAGACCCAGGCTCTCAGTGTCTCCGACACGGCCATCGTGAACCCCCTGAGAGAGAGAGACACCCAGACCCAGGCTCTCAGTGTCTCCGACACGGCCATCGTGAACCCCCTGAGAGAGAGACACCCAGACCCAGGCTCTCAGTGTCTCCGACACGGCCATCGTGAACCCCCTGAGAGAGAGAGACACCCAGACCCAGGCTCTCAGTGTCTCCGACACGGCCATCGTGAACCCCCTGAGAGAGAGACACCCAGACCCAGGCTCTCAGTGTCTCCGACACGGCCATCGTGAACCCCCTGAGAGAGAGAGACACCCAGACCCAGGCTCTCAGTGTCTCTGACACGGCCATCGTGAACCCCCTGAGAGAGAGAGACACCCAGACCCAGGCTCTCAGTGTCTCTGACACGGCCATCGTGAACCCCCTGAGAGAGAGAGACACCCAGACCCAGGCTCTCAGTGTCTCCGACACGGCCATCGTGAACCCCCTGAGAGAGAGAGACACCCAGACCCAGGCTCTCAGTGTCTCCGACACGGCCATCGTGAACCCCCTGAGAGAGAGACACCCAGACCCAGGGTCTCAGTGTCTCCGACACGGCTATCGTGAACCCCCTGAGAGAGAGAGACACCCAGACCCAGGCTCTCAGTGTCTCTGACACGGCCATCGTGAACCCCCTGAGAGAGAGACACCCAGACCCAGGCTCTCAGTGTCTCCGACACGGCCATCGTGAACCCCCTGAGAGAGAGACACCCAGACCCAGGGTCTCAGTGTCTCCGACACGGCCATCGTGAACCCCCTGAGAGAGAGAGAGACACCCAGACCCAGGCTCTCAGTGTCTCCGACACGGCCATCGTGAACCCCCTGAGAGAGAGACACCCAGACCCAGGGTCTCAGTGTCTCCGACACGGCCATCGTGAACCCCCTGAGAGAGAGAGAGACACCCAGACCCAGGCTCTCAGTGTCTCTGACACGGCCATCGTGATCCCCCTGAGAGAGAGAGAGACACCCAGACCCAGGCTCTCAGTGTCTCTGACACGGCCATCGTGATCCCCCTGAGAGAGAGAGAGACACCCAGACCCAGGCTCTCAGTGTCTCTGACACGGCCATCGTGAACCCCCTGAGAGAGAGAGAGACACCCAGACCCAGGCTCTCAGTGCCTCCGACACGGCCATCGTGAACCCCCTGAGAGAGAGAGACACCCAGACCCAGGCTCTCAGTGCCTCCGACACGGCCTCTGTGCACCACCAGTTAAATGGGAGGCTATTAATTGATTCATTATCGCCACCTCGTGTGTCCCACAGAGACTGCAAATCGATTCCATTTTAACGGGGTGAGGGGTGGGGGGTGAATCCCAGTCACGTGACCGGCCCCCACCCCCTATCCCTCCTTAGCCCCGCCCACTCGCCTCTAGCCCCGCCCACTCGCCTCTAGCCCCCGCCCACTCGCCTCTAGCCCCGCCCACTCGCCGCTAGCCCCGCCCACTCGCCGCTAGCCCCGCCCACTCGCCTCTAGCCCCGCCCACTCGCCGCTAGCCCCGCCCACTCGCCTCTAGCCCCGCCCACTCGTCTCTAGCCCCGCCCACTCGCCTCTAACCCCGCCCACTCGCCTCTAGCCCCGCCCACTCGCCTCTAGCCCCGCCCACTCGCCACGTTTTTCTATTCACGCAAAGGTCCCCCAGGTAGCTCGGCGCAGGAGGGGTGCAGGGGGCAGGTGCTGAGCTTGTTAACAGCACCACAACCACCACAACAACCACTACCACAACAATAACAACAACTACCACAACCACAACCACCACAACAACCACTACCACAACAATAACAACAACTACCACAACCACAACCACCACAACCACCACTACCACAACAATAACAACAACTACCACAACCACAACCACCACAACAACCACTACAACCACCACTACAACCACCACCACAACCACCATAACTACCACCACTACCACAACGACCTCCACTACCACCACAACAACCACAACAACCACCACAACCACCACGAAAACTACCACAACCACCACAACTACCACAACCAATACCACAACTACCACAACCACCACTACCAATACCACCACACACAGACAAACACAGATATACACACAGACACACATACTGACACACACACAGACACACAATAAACAATAGACACACACACACACAGACACACACGCTGAAACACACACACAGACACCGACACACACAATAAACACACACACAGACACTGACACACACAATAAACACACACACAGACACACCGACACACACACAGACACACCACACACTGCCAAACACACACTGACACACACAATAGACACACACACAGACATACCGACACACACACAGACACACCACACACTGCCAAACACACACTGACACACACAATAGACACACACACAGACACACACACTGACACACACACACCACACACACACAGACACACACACAGACACAAACAGACACACACACAGATACACACACAGACACACACACTGACACACACACACCGACACACACACAGACACAAACAGACACACACACAGATACACAAACAGACACACACACAGATACACATACACACACAGACACACACATACAGACACACACACAGACACACACACACAATAGACACACACACAATAGACACACACACAATAGACACACACACACTGACACACACACACACACCGAAACACACACACAGACACACACAGACACACATTCACTGACACACACACACAATGGACACACACACACACATAGACACAATAGACACACATACACAGACACACACTGCCACACACACACTGACACACACACAGACACACCACACACAGACACACCACACACAGACACACACACTGCCACACACACACTGCCACACACACTGGCACACTGCCACACACACACTGCCACACACACAATAGACACACACACAGACACACACACAGACACACACACAGACAGAAAAAGACACACACACAGATACACATACAAACACACACAGACACACACACAGATACACATAGAAACACACAGACACACACACAGACAGACACACACACAGACACACACACAGACACACACACACAGACACACACACAGACAGACACACACACAGACACACACACACAGACACACACAGACAGACAGACACACACAGACAGACACACACAGACACACACAGACAGACACACACAGACAGACACACACAGACAGACACACACACAGACACACACACACACAGACACACAATGAACAATAGACACACACACACAGACACCGACACAAACAATAGACAGACACACCGACACATAC
This sequence comes from Lethenteron camtschaticum, assembly GCA_018977245.1. Taxonomy (NCBI): domain Eukaryota; kingdom Metazoa; phylum Chordata; class Hyperoartia; order Petromyzontiformes; family Petromyzontidae; genus Lethenteron; species Lethenteron camtschaticum. The sequence continues at coordinate 13,926 of WFAB01003089.1, read as the reverse complement.
AATAGACAAAGACAAAGATCCCCCGTATAGCCTTAACAGACTGTAGGGGCAAGTGCTGTTAGCGAACACCTATGAAGGTCGGAACACAATAGACACACACACACTGACACACACACAATAGACACACACACAGACACACTGACACACCACAAACAAAAGATCCCCCATATAGCCTTAACAGACTGTAGGGGCAAGTGCTGTTAGACGCATACAAACAGACACACACAGACACAGAGACACACACACACACAGACACACAATAGACACACACCGACACACACACAGAGACACACTGACACACTGACACACACACAGATACACACACACACCACACAATAGACACACACACACAGACACCGACACACACACACACTGACACACACACACAGACACACACACACACAAATACACACAGACACACACCGACACACTGACACACACACACCACACAATAGACACACACACACACCGACACACACCGACACACAGACACACACTGACACACACACACCACACAATAGACACACACCGACACACACACAGACACACACTGACACACCGACACACTGACACACACACCACACAATAGACACACACACACCGACACACACACAGAGACACACACACACCACACAATAGACACACACACACAGACACCGACACACAGACACACACTGACACACACAGACACACACAGACACACCACACAATAGACACACACACACACCACACAATAGACACACACACACACCGACACACACACACAGACACACACAGACACACCACACAATAGACACACACACACAGACACCGACACACAGACACACACTGACACACACACACAGACACACACACTGACACACACCACACAATAGACACACACACGCCGACACACACACAGAGAGACACACACCACACAATAGACACACACACAGAGACACACTGACACACTGACACACACAGACACACATTGACACACAGACACACCCACAGCCACACCACACAATAGACACACACACATTGACACACACAGACACACTGACACACAGACACACTCTGATACACAGACATACACAAACAGACACACTGCCACACCACACAATAGACACACACAGAGACACACTGACACACACAGTGACACACAATAGACACACACACACCGACACCGACACACTGACACACACACACACCACACAATAGACACACACACAGACACTGACACACAGACACACACTGACACACACACACACCACACAATAGACACACACAGACACTGACACACAGACACACACTGACACACAGACACACACACACTGACACACAGACACACACACACACACAGACACACACACACACAGATACACACACAATGAACAATAGACACACACACTGACACAAACACAGACACACACTGACACACACACAATAGACACACACACAGACACACCCTGACACACACACCACAAAATAGACACACACACACACTGCCACACCACACAATAGACACACACACACACAGACACCGACACACACAGAGACACCGACACAACCATCCACGTCTCCCATCACCTTCAAGGGCCGACGCGTGGGCGATGACCAGCGCCAGGATGAGATCCATGAGCTCGATCTGGACAACAACGGGTAGAAGAGTTTATCCGCCCCTCCTACACACGGGTGGTGATGATTGGTCGTGGGTGGGTGGGTGAGTGGGTAGGTGGCGATCGTGATGGTGCTGAGCGGGTCTGTGTGTCGATCCTATTGTTAGGAGGGGAGGAGAGAGGGGAGGGAGCCTGGGGTGTGAGTGTGTGTGAGGAGCGGTGGTGCAGCGGTTAGCGCGTTGTGTGTGTGTGTGTGGGGAGCGGTGGTGCAGCGGTTAGCGCACTGTGTGTGTGTGGGGAGTGGTGGTGCAGTGGTTAGTGTGTGTTTGTGTGAGTGTGTGGGGGAGTGGTGGTGCAGTGGTTAGTGTGTGTGAGGAGCGGTGGTGCAGCGGTTAGCGCGTTGTGTGTGTGTGTGGGGAGTGGTGGTGCAGTGGTTAGCGCACTGTGTGTGTGTGGGGAGTGGTGGTGCAGCGGTTAGCGCACTGTGTGTGTGTGTGTGAGGAGCGGTGGTGCAGTGGTTAGCGCACTGTGTGTGTGTGAGGAGTGGTGGTGCAGTGGTTAGTTTGTGTTTGTGTGAGTGTGTGTGAGGAGCGGTGGTGCAGCGGTTAGCGCGTTGTGTGTGTGTGTGGGGAGTGGTGGTGCAGCGGTTAGCGCACTGTGTGTGTGGGGAGTGGTGGTGCAGTGGTTAGCGCACTGTGTGTGTGGGGAGTGGTAGCGCACTGTGTGTGTGTGGGGAGCGGTGGTGCAGTGGTTAGCGCACTGTGTGTGTGTGTGAGGAGCGGTGGCGCAGCGGTTAGCGCACTGTGTGTGGGGAGCGGTGGTGCAGTGGTTAGTGCACTGTGTGTGTGTGTGGGGAGCGGTGGTGCAGTGGTTAGTGCACTGTGTGTGTGTGTGGGGAGCGGTGGTGCAGTGGTTAGCGCACTGTGTGTGTGTGAGGAGCGGTGGTGCAGCGGTTAGCGCACTGTGTGTGTGTGTGAGGAGCGGTGGTGCAGCGGTTAGCGCGTTGTGTGTGTGTGGGGAGCGGTGGTGCAGCGGTTAGCGCGTTGTGTGTGTGTGTGAGGAGCGGTGGTGCAGCGGTTAGCGCACTGTGTGTGTGTGTGGGGAGCGGTGGTGCAGCGGTTAGCGCACTGTGTGTGTGTGTGTGAGGAGCGGTGGTGCAGCGGTTAGCGCACTGTGTGTGTGAGGAACGGTGGTGCAGTGGTTAGCGCACTGTGTGTGTGTGTGAGGAGTGGTGGTGCAGTGGTTAGCGCACTGTGTGTGTGTGTGTGGGGAGCGGTGGTGCAGTGGTTAGCGCACTGTGTGTGTGTGTGAGGAGCGGTGGCGCAGCGGTTAGCGCACTGTGTGTGTGTGGGGAGCGGTGGTGCAGTGGTTAGCGCACTGTGTGTGTGGGGAGCGGTGGTGCAGTGGTTAGCGCACTGTGTGTGTGTGTGGGGAGCGGTGGTGCAGTGGTTAGCGCGCTGTATGTGTGTGTGGGGAGCAGTGGTACAGTGGTTAGCGCGCTGTGTGTGTGTGTGGAGCGGTGGTGCAGTGGTTAGCGCACTGTGTGTGTGGGGAGCGGTGGTGCAGTGGTTAGCGCACTGTGTGTGTGGGGAGTGGTGGTGCAGCGGTTAGCGCGTTGTGTGTGTGTGAGGAGCGGTGGTGCAGCGGTTAGCGCACTGTGTGTGTGTGTGGGGAGCGGTGGTGCAGCGGTTAGCGCACTGTGTGTGTGTGTGTGTGAGGAGCGGTGGTGCAGCGGTTAGCGCACTGTGTGTGTGTGTGGGGAGCGGTGGTGCAGTGGTTAGCGCACTGTGTGTGTGTGTGTGTGGGGAGCGGTGGTGCAGTGGTTAGCGCGCTGTGTGTGTGTGTGTGGAGCGGTGGTTCAGTGGTTAGCGCACTGTGTGTTTGTCTGTGTGCGTGACTATATGTGTATGTATGTCTGTGTCTGTATGTGTGTGTCTGTATGTACGTGTGTGAGTGTGTATTTGTATGTGTGTGTCTGTATCTGTGTGTATCTGTGTACGTGTGTCTGTGTGTATCTGTATATGTGTGTATGTATGTATGTGTGTCTGTGTCTGTATGTGTGTCTGTGTGTATCTGTATCTGTGTGTATCTGTGTACGTGTGTCTCTATGTGTATCTGTGTGTATCTGTATCTCTGTGTATGTATGTGTGTGTCTGTATGTGTGTATCTGTATCTGCGTGTATCTGTGTACGTGTATCTGTGTGTATCTGTGTGTATCTGTATATGTGTGTATGTGTGTGTGTCTGTGTTTATCTGTATCTGTGTACGTGTGTCTTTATGTGTGTCTGTATGTCGACCCCGGTTCGAGTCCCGCTCACGGCAAACACC
>WFAB01003089.1:0-5000 GCA_018977245.1 Lethenteron camtschaticum | reverse complement strand
CCTAGTGGTGATGTTTACACACCTCACCAGGTACTCATTTGAGGCTGAGTCGACCTAGGGGAGGCCCGGGATCGGTTCAGATAATCGTCACTGGTGTTGGCAGTGAGCGGGAATCGAACCCGTGTCGCCAGGTTCATAGCGCAGCGCGCTATGAACCAGATACCCACAGACACACACACACATAGAGACACACGTACACAGATACACACACTTACACACAGATACAGATACACACATACACACACATACACACATACGTACACACACATATACACAGGGTGTTTGAAAAGTTGGACCCGATTTGAAATCGCTATATCTCTGCAACCACGAACAGCCCATGAATGAAACTCTTACCACTTGAAAGGGCAGGGCATAGCAACCCACGTCAGAGAATGAGGAGGCTTACCGCAGCCTTCGCTCAGAGGTTCGTAGAGCCGTGAGGCATTGCAAGGATGGGTGGTGGTCGCGGGTTGCTGAGGAGATGGAGTCTGCCTCAGTGACCCACGATCACAAATCCCTATTTAACTCCATCAAAAAAGTAACCTGCAGCGCCACACCTATTACCATCATTAGGGGGAAAAACGGTGATCCAATCTCCGACCCACCAGGAACAGGTTTGCAGATTTGCTGAGCATTTCTGTGAGGTCCTGGGGGAGGGAAAATCTCTCAGCCAGGAAAACATCATGGCACAAAGTGGTGATAACCCTGCTGAGGCTGCGGTGCCTCAAATATTTGAAGAAATCGTCACCCCCTGTGAGTGGCTGGCTGAGGTGCCATCTGTTGAGGAAGTACTGAGGGCGATCCAGAGTCTGAGACCAGGAAAGGCACCGGGCAGAGATGATCTCCCAAGCGAAATGCTGAGGGAGGGTGGCGTTTGTGCACAGACTGCCCTACATGACATCGTAACAACAGTCTGGACCACTGGACGGGTTCCGCAGGACTGGAAGGATGCCCTGGTGGTCCCCATCTTGTGTGATTGTGTATGTGATTGTGCGTGTGTGATAGTGTGTGTGTGATAGTGTGTGTGTGCGTGTGTGTGTGTTAGTGTACGTGTGTGTGTTAGTGTACGTGTGTGTGTTAGTGTACGTGTGTGTGTGTACATGTGTGTGTGTGTGTGTTAGTATGTGTGTGTACGTGTGTGTGTACATGTGTGTGTGCGTGTGTGTGTGTTAGTATGTGTGTGTACGTGTGTGTGTGTGTACACGTGTGTGTGTGTACACGTGTGTGTGTGATAGTGTGTGTGTGCGTGTGTGTGTTAGTGTACGTGTGTGTGTTAGTGTACGTGTGTGTGTGTACATGTGTGTGTACATGTGTGTGTGCGTGTGTGTGTGTTAGTATGTGTGTGTACGTGTGTGTGTGTGTACACGTGTGTGTGTACGTGTGTGTGTGTGTACACGTGTGTGTGTACGTGTGTGTGTGTACGTGTGTGTGTGTGTACACGTGTGTGTGTACGTGTGTGTGTGTACGTGTGTGTGTGTGTACACGTGTGTGTGTACGTGTGTGTGTGTGATTGTGTTAACTACCTCGCCTGCGTACCAGGCGAGGTAGTTAACATCTCAACAAAATGATCTCACATCATTACAGGCCTCTAATGCCACCTACTGACCAACCTTAGGCAAGACACAGCGACAAGTCATTAACATTGAACCCTATGGGAGTGAACCCTATGGGAGTGAGCCCCAGTGATTAACACTGAGCCCCAGTGATTAACACTGAGCCCCAGTGATTAACATTTAACCCTATGGGAGTGAGTCTCAGTGATTAACATTGAACCCTATGGGATTGAGCTCCAGTGATTAACATTGAACCCTATGGGAATGAGCCCCAGTGATTAACAATGAACCCTATGGGAATGAACCCTAAGGGAGTGAGTCCCAGTGATTAACATTGAACCTATGGGAGCGAGCCCCCAGTGATTAACACTGAACCCTATGGGAGTGAGCCCTATGGGAGTGAGCCCCAGTGATTAACACTGAACCCTATGGGAGTGAGTCCCAGTGATTAACACTGAACCCTATGGGAGTGAGTCCCAGTGATTAACACTGAACCCTATGGGAGTGAGCCTCAGTGATTAACACTGACCCTATGGGGGTGAGCTCCAGTGATTAACAATGAACCCTATGGGAGTGAGCCCCTGTGATTAACACTGAACCCTATGGGAGTGAGCCCCAGTGATTAACACTGAACCCTATGGGAGTGAGCCCCAGTGATTAACACTGAACCCTATGGGAGTGAGTCCCAGTGATTAACACTGAACCCTATGGGAGTGATCCCAGTGATTAACACGGAACCCTTTGGGAGTGAGCCCCAGTGATTAACACTGAACCCTATGGGAGTGAGTCCCAGTGATTAACACTGAACCCTATGGGAGTGAGCCCCAGTGATTAACACTGAACCCTATGGGAGTGAGTCCCAGTGATTAACACTGAACCCTATGGGAGTGAGACCCAGTGATTAACACTGAACCCTATGGGAGTGAGTCCCAGTGATTAACACTGAACCCTATGGGAGTGAGCCCCAGTGATTAACATTGAACCCTATGGGAGTGAGTCCCAGTGATTAACACTGAACCCTATGGGAGTGAGTCCCAGTGATTAACACTGAACCCTATGGGAGTGAGTCCCAGTGATTAACACTGAACCCTATGGGAGTGAGCCCCAGTGATTAACAAGAACCCTATGGGAGTGAGTCCCAGTGATTAACACTGAACCCTATGGGAGTGGACCCAGTGATTAACACTGAACCCTATGGGAGTGAGTCCCAGTAATTAACACTGAACCCTATGGGAGTGAGCCCCAATGATTAACACTAAACCCTATGGGAGTGAGCCTCAGTGATTAACACTGAACCCTATGGGAGTGAGTCCCAGTGATTAACACTGAACCCTATGGGAGTGAGCCCCAGTGATTAACACTGAACCACTATGGGAGTGAGTCCCAGTGATTAACACTGAACCCTATGGGAGTGAGCCCCAGTGATTAACACTGAACCCAATGGGAGTGAGTCCCAGTGATTAACACTGAACCCTATGGGAGTGAGCCCAGTGATTAACATTGAACCCTATGGGAGTGAGTCCCAGTGATTAACCATGAACCCTATGGGAGCGAGCCCCAGTGATTAACATTGAACCCTATGGGAGTGAGCCCCAGTGATTAACACTGAACCCTATGGGAGTGAGCCCCAGTGATTAACACTGAACCCTATGGGAGTGAGCCCCTGTGATTAACACTGAACCCTATGGGAGTGAGTCCCAGTGATTAACACTGAACCCTATGGGAGTGAGCCCCAGTGATTAACAAGAACCCTATGGGAGTGAGCCCCAGTGATTAACACTGAACCCTATGGGAGTGAGCCCACTGATTAACACTGAACCCTATGGGAGTGAGTCCCAGTGATTAACACTGAACCCTATGGGAGTGAGTCCCAGTGATTAACACTGAACCCAATGGGAGTGAGCCCCAGTGATTAACACTGAACCCTATGGGAGTGAGCCCCTGTGATTAACACGAACCCTATGGGAGTGAGTCCCAGTGATTAACACTGAACCCTATGGGAGTGAGTCCCAGTGATTAACACTGAACCCAATGGGAGTGAGCCCCAGTGATTAACACTGAACCCTATGGGAGTGAGCCCCTGTGATTAACACGAACCCTATGGGAGTGAGTCCCAGTAATTAACACTGAACCCTATGGGAGTGAGACCCACTGATTAACATGAACCCTATGGGAGTGAGTCCCAGTGATTAACACTGAACCCTATGGGAGTGAGTCCCAGTGATTAACACTGAACCCTATGGGAGTGAGCCCAGTGATTAACACTGAACCCTATGGGAGTGAGCCCCAGTGATTAACACTGAACCCTATGGGAGTGAGCCCCAGTGATTAACACTGAACCCTATGGGAGTGAGCCCCAGTGATTAACACTGAACCCTATGGGAGTGAGCCCCAGTGATTAACACTGAACCCTATGGGAGTGAGTCCCCAGTGATTAACACTGAACCCTATGGGAGTGAGTCCCAGTGATTAACACTGAACCCTATGGAGTGAGTCCCAGTGATTAACACTGAACCCTATGGGGAGTGAGCCTCCCAGTGATTAACACTGAACCCTATGGGAGTGAAGCCCCCAGTGCCCAGTGATTAACACTGAACCCTATGGGAGTGAGCCCCAGTGATTAACACTGACCCAGGAAGCCATGAAAACTGAACCTATGGGAGTGAGTCCCAGTGATTAACACTGAACCCTATGGGAGTGAGTCCCAGTGATTAACACTGAACCCTATGGGAGTGAGTCCCAGTGATTAACACTGAACCCTATGGGAGTGAGTTCCCAGTGATTAACACTGAACCCTATGGGAGTGAGTCCCAGTGATTAACACTGAACCCTATGGGAGTGACCATGATTAACATGAACCCTATGGGAGTGAGTCCCAGTGATTAACACTGAACCCTATGGGAGTGGAGAATCCCAGTGATTAACACTGAACCCTATGGGAGGTGAGCCCCAGTGATTAACACTGAACCCTATGGGGAGTTGAGCTCCCATGATTAAACACTGAACCCTATGGGGATCCCAGTGATTACAGAACCTATGGAGTGAGCCCAGTGATTAACACTGAACCCTATGGGATGACCTATGGAGTGAGCCCCAGTGATTAACACTGAACCCTATGGGATGAGTCCCAGTGATTAACACTGAACCCTATGGGAGTGAGTCCCAGTATTAACACTGAACCCTATGGAGTGAGCCCAGTGATTAACACTGAACCCTATGGGAGTGAGTCCCAGTGATTAACACTGAACCCTATGGGAGTGAGTCCCCAGTGATTAACATGAACCCTATGGGAGTGCAGTCCCAGTGAATTAACACTGAACCCTATGGGAGTGAGCCCAGTGATTAACACTGAACCCTATGGAGGAGATGAACCCATGGATTCCCACACAGACCCTATGGGAGTGAAGGTACCCCAGTGGATTAACACTGAACCCTATGGGAGTGAGT
>WFAB01003088.1:0-21385 GCA_018977245.1 Lethenteron camtschaticum | reverse complement strand
GATGTACAGGTGAGTGTTAGGTGAGTGAGTGATAGGTGAGTGTAGTGGGTGAGTGTGTAGGTGAGTGAGTGTACAGGTAGTGTACAGGTGAGTTATAGTGAGTGTAGTGAGTGAGTGTACAGTGAGTGTGTAGGTGATGAGTGTACAGGTGAGTGAGTGTACAGTGAGTGTAGATGAGTGAGTGTACAGAGAGTGAGTGTACAGGTGAGTGTGTAGATGAGTGAGTGTACAGTGAGTGAGTGTAGAGGTGAGTGTGTAGGTGAGTGTGCAGGTGAGTGTGTAGGTGAGTGAGTGTACAGTGAGTGTGTAGGTGAGTGAGTGTACAGGTGAGTGAGTTACAGGTGAGTTTACAGGTGAGTGAGTGTACAGGTGAGTGTGAGATGAGTGAGTGTACAGTGAGTGAGTGTAGAGGTGAGTGATGTGTAGTGAGTGTGCATTGAGTGTGTAGAGTGAGTGTACAGGTAGTGTGTAGGTGAGTGAGTGTACAGGTGAGTGTGTAGGTGAGTGAGTGTACAGGTGAGCGAGTGTACGGTGAGTGTGTGAGATGAGTAGTGTAGAGTGATGAGTGAGTGCAGTGAGTGTGTAGGTGAGTGTACAGGTGGTGTGCAGGTGAGTGATGTACAGGTGAGGTAGAGTGGTGTACAGGTGAGTGTGTAGGTGAGTGAGTGTACAGGTGAGTGTACAGGTGAGTGAGTGTAGGGTAAGTGTACAGGTGAGTTGTAGGTAGTGTACAGGTGAGTGCACATGTGAGTGTACAGGTGAGTGTGCAGGTGAGTGAGTGTACAGGTGAGTGTACAGGTGAGTGAGTGTGTAGGTGAGTGTACAGGTGAGTGAGTGTACAGGTGAGTGTAGAGGTGGGTGAGTGTGTAGGTGAGTGTGTAGGTGAGTGTACAGGTGAGTGAGTGTAGAGGTGAGTGAGTGTAGAGGTGAGTGAGTGTACATGTGAGTGTACAGGTGAGTGTGTAGATGAGTGAGTGTAGAGGTGAGTGAGTGTACAGATGAGTGTACAGGTGAGTGTACAGGTGAGTGAGTGTAGAGGTGAGTGTGCAGGTGAGTGAGTGTACAGGTGAGTGTATAGATGAGTGAGTGTAGGGGTGAGTGAGTGTACAGTGAGTGTGTAGGTGAGTGTGCAGGTGAGTGTGCAGGTGAGTGAGTGTACAGGTGAGTGAGTGTACAGGGAGTGTGTAGATGAGTGTAGAGGTGAGTGAGTGTACAGGTGAGAATGTACAGGTGAGTGAGTGTAGAGGTGAGTAAGTGTACAGGTGAGTGAGTGTACAGGTGAGTGTACAGGTGAGGAGTTCCTCACCCATTGACTCCGAGCTTGACCATGATTGCTGAGAGAACCTTGACTCTGGGACCTGCAAAGGGAAACGACTCAGGTGAGATGTTGACTACCTCGCCTGGTACGCAGGAGGTCGTGGGTTCGATCCTGACCCTGATGAGATGTTGACTACCTGGTACACAGGAGGTCGTGGTTCCATCCCGACCCTGATGAGATGTTGACTACTCGCGTGGTACGCAGGAGGTCGTGGGTTCGATCCGGACCTGACGAGATGTTGACTACCTCGCCTGATACACAGGAAGTCGTGGGTTCCATCCCGACCCTGATGAGATGTTGACTACCTTGCGTGTACGCAGGAGGTCGTGGGTTCGATCCGGACCCTGACGAGATGTTGACTACCTCGCCTGATACACAGGAATGCGTGGGTTCGATCTCGACCCTGACGAGATGTTAACTACCTCGCCTGGTACGCAGGAGGTCGTGGGTTCCATCCCGACTGATGAGATGTAAACTACCTCGCCTGGTACGCAGGAGGTCGTGGGTTCGATCCCGATCTTGATGAGATGTTAACTACCTCGCCTGGTACGAGGAGGTCGTGGGTTCGATCTCGACCCTGATGAGATGTTGACTACCTCGCCTGGTACGCAGGAGGTCGTGGGTTCCATCCCGACCCTGATGAGATGTAAACTACCTCGCCTGGTACGCAGGAGGTCGTGGGTTCGATCCCGATCTTGATGAGATGTTAACTACCTCGCCTGGTACGCAGGAGGTCGTGGGTTCCATCCCGACCCTGATGAGATGTAAACTACCTCGCCTGGTACGCAGGAGGTCGTGGGTTCGATCCGATCTTTAACGAGATGTCAACTACCTCGCCTGGTCTACAGGAGGTCGTGGGTTCCATCCCGACCCTGATGAGATGTTAAGTACCTCGCCTGGTACGCAGGAGGTCGTGGGTTCGATCCCAACCCTGATGAGATGTTGACTACCTCGCCTGGTACGCAGGAGGTCGTGGGTTCCATCTGATGAGATGTTGACTACCTCGCCCGGTACACAGGAGGTCGTGGGTTCGATCCCGACCCTGATGAGATGTTAACTACCTCGCCTGGTACGCAGGAGGTCGTGGGTTCGATCCCGATCTTGATGAGATGTTAACTACCTCGCCTGGTACACAGGAGGTCGTGGGTTCGATCTGATGAGATGTTAACTACCTCGCCTGGTACACAGGAGGTCGTGGGTTCGATCTGATGAGATGTTAACTACCTCGCCTGGTACGCAGGAGGTCGTGGGTTCGATCCCGATCTTGATGAGATGTTAACTACCTCGCCTGGTACACAGGAGGTCGTGGGTTCGCGTCCGACCATAAAACTGCAAGCTGTATATTTGGCGTCTGCGTCTCTCATCATCATCGCGGTGGCTAGGAGATGTTCACTACCTCGCCTGGTACGCAGGAGGTCGTGGGTTCAATCCCGACCCTGATGACCTTTGCAGCAGCAGTGGCAGCTGCCGCTGTTTTATATTTGGAGTGGCGAGTGGGGGGGGGGGGGGGGGGGCTCTGTTCCACCCGGGGGAGGGGGGGGGNTTGGGGGCTATTCCTGGCCGATGCCCATTGATGGAACTTCGCCCTGGCATCCACAGAGGGGGGAGGGGGGTGCCCCCCCCCCACCACATTGTGACCCATCACCACCATCACCACCATCACCATCACCACCACCATCACACATCACCACCATCACCATCATCACCATCACCACCATCACCACCACCACAACCATCACCACCATCATCATCACCATCACCACCATCACCACCATCACCATCATCACCACCATCACCATCACCACAACCACCACCATCACCACCATCACCATCATCACCACCATCACCACCCCTACCCCATATGCCCTTGGCACAAGCGTGTGCGTCAGCGCGTGTGTGTGTGTGTCTGTGTGTGTCTGTGTGTGTGTGTGTGTCTGTGTGTGTGTGAGCGTGTGCGTCAGTGCGTGTGTGAGTGTGTGTCTGTGTGTCTGTGTGAGTGTGTGTCTGTGTGTGTGTGTCTGTGTGTGTGTGTGTGTGTCTGGTGTGNGTGTGTGTCTGTGTGTCTGTGTGTGTGACTGTGTGTGTGTGTGTGAGTGTGACTGTGTGTGTGTGTGTCTGTGTGTGTGTATCTGTGAGTGTGACTGTGTGTGTGTGTGTCTGTGAGTGTGACTGTGTGTGTGTGTGTGANCGTGTGACTGTGTGTGTGACTGTGTGTGTGTCTGTGTGTGTGTCTGTGTGTGTCTGTGTGTGTATCTGTGAGTGTGTTTGTGTATGTCTGTGTGAGTGTGTGTTCTGTGTGTGTGAGCNTGTGACTGTGTGTGTGTCTGTCTGGTTTCTGTGTGTAAAGTGTGTTGTGTCTGTGTGTGTCTTGTGGCGAGTATGTGACCCTGTGTGCTGTGTGTGCTGTGTTGGATGTGTGTGTGTTGTATGTCTGTGTGTTGTCTTGTGAGTGTGTGACCAGAGGAGAGGTTTGCGGAGCCCCAATGCGGTTTCAGGAAGGGCGGTCCTGTACGACATTAGAGGTGTAGGGAATTCGAACAAGACCTACATCTCTGCTTTATTGACCTGGTCAAGGCCTATGATACCATCAGTAGGCCTGGGCTCTGGGTTGCTCTTCGTGCTTTCGGAGTCCCTGACCCTCTGCTCACGATCATTAAGGACCTTCATGATGGCGAGCGGGCCCGGGTAAAACTACGTGGCAAGGAGTCGGAGCCTTCCCTGTACACCTTGGGGTGCGACAAGGATGTCCTCTGGTCCCACATTATTTACCATCTTTTTCGACCAGTAGTCAGTGAAGCCTTTGATGGCTGTACCGGAGAAATTTCCATCTGGTACAGATACAATGGGAGGCTGATCGATGCCCGGGTGCGGTCAAGGGATGGCTCCCTATTGGTCAACCACGTTATGTATGCCGATAATCTGGTAATTGCCGCTCAGAGGAGGAGTTGGAGGCGCTGCTGCTGAACCTGGAGCGTGCCACTAAGAGGTGGGGCCTTGCGCTCGCAACAACGAGCGGAGCGCCGGGCGGATAAAACGCAGCAAGTTGGCACAGTGGGGGGCACAGGTGGTGCATCAGCCACTCATCTCGGTCAGCCAACCCATGGCACCTGCTGGTTCTGTCCCGTGACCTCCTGCCAGCGGGCGTTTGACACTTCACGTGATAGCCTCAAGGTGCACCTTGCCTGGCACAGGAACCGTGGTGAATCACCGCCACTTCGTGGCGAATGGCGGCTATTGATTTTGGCCTTTGTAGGCGACGCTGCTGCTACTCGAAACCAACAGCACTTGCCCCTACAGCCTGCTAGAGCTACATGGGGGACATTTGTCCTTGTGTCTATAGGGAGCTGTAGCTGTAACTGAATCTAGAGGTCTCTGTGTGAGTCTACGGGTCTATGTGTGAGTCTCTGTGTGAGTCTACGGGTCTATGTGTGAGTCTGTGGGTCTCTGTGTGAGCCTCTGTGTGAGTCTGTGGGTCTCTATGTGAGTCTCTGTGTGAGTCTACGGGTCTATGTGTGAGTTTGCGGGTCCCTGTGTGAGTCTGTGGGTCTCTGTGTGATTCTGTTATGTCTGCAAAAAGCAGAAGCTCTCAAGAAATGAGTTTGTTAACCGAGGCGGTGATTTCAAAGTGGTATCACAGCGCTCCCGTGATGCCACTTTTAATATCGGAAAGGAAGAGCGTTCCAGACGGCCCTTTCAGAACCAGTGGCATCTACAGAACGTGAAGAACCAGTGGCATCTACAGAACGTAAAGTACCAGTGGCATCTACGCAGAACGTGAAGAACCAGTGGCATCTACATCTACAGAACGTGAAGAACCAGTGGCATCTACATCTGTAGAACGTGAAGAACCAGTGGCATCTACAGAACGTGAAGAACCAGTGCATCTACAGAACGTGAAGAACCAGTGGCATCTACATCTGCAGAACGTGAAGAACCAGTGGCATCTACATCTGCAGAACGTGAAGAACCAGTGGCATCTACATCTGCAGAACGTGAAGAACCAGTGGCATCTACATCTACAGAACGTGAAGAACCAGTGGCATCTACATCTGCAGAACGTGAAGAACCAGTGGCATCTACAGAACATGAAGAACCAGTGGCATTTACATCTGCAGGACGTGAAGAACCAGTGGCATCTACAGAACGTGAAGAACCAGTGCATCTACATCTGCAGAACGTGAAGAACCAGTGGCATCTACAGAACGTGAAGAACCAGTGGCATCTACATCTGCAGAACGTGAAGAACCAGTGGCATCTACATCTGCAGAACGTGAAGAACCAGTGGCATCTACATCTACAGAACGTGAAGAACCAGTGGCATCTACATCTACAGAACGTGAAAACCAGTGGCATCTACATCTACAGAACGTGAAGAACCAGTGGCATCTACAGAACGTGAAGAACCAGTGGCATCTACATCTGCAGAACGTGAAGAAACGGTGGCATCTACATCTGCAGAACGTGAAGAACCAGTGGCATCTACATCTACAGAACGTGAAAACCCAGTGGCATCTACATCTACAGAACGTGAAGAAACGGTGGCATCTACATCTGCAGAACGTGAAGAACCAGTGGCATCTACATCTGCAGAACGTGAAGAACCAGTGGCATCTACATCTACAGAACGTGAAGAACCAGTGACATCTACAGAACGTGAAAAACCAGTGGCATCTACATCTGAAGAACCAGTGACATCTACAGAACGTGAAGAACCAGTGGCATCTACATCTACGAACGTGAAGAACCAGTGGCATCTACATCTAAGCGTGAAGAACCAGTGCATCTACAGAACGTGAAAACCAGTGGCATCTACATCTACAGAACGTGAAGAACCAGTGGCATCTACATCTACAGAACGTGAAGATCCAGTGGCATCTACATCTACAGAACATGAAGAACCAGTGGCATCTGCAGAACGTGAAGAACCAGTGGCATCTACATCTGCAGAACGTGAAGAACCAGTGACATCTGCAGAACATGAAGAACCAGTGGCATCTACATCTACAGAACGTGAAGAACCAGTGACATCTACAGAACGTGAAAAACCAGTGGCATCTACATCTACAGAACGTGAAGAACCAGTGGCATCTATATCTACAGAACGTGAAGAACCAGTGGCATCTACATCTGCAGAACGTGAAGAAACGGTGGCATCTACATCTGCAGAACGTGAAGAACCAGTGGCATCTACATCTACAGAACGTGAAAACCCAGTGGCATCTACATCTACAGAACGTGAAGAAACGGTGGCATCTACATCTGCAGAACGTGAAGAACCAGTGGCATCTACATCTGCAGAACGTGAAGAACCAGTGGCATCTACATCTACAGAACGTGAAGAACCAGTGACATCTACAGAACGTGAAAAACCCGTGGCATCTACATCTACAGAACGTGAAGAACCAGTGACATCTACAGAACGTGAAGAACCAGTGGCATCTACATCTACAGAACGTGAAGAACCAGTGGCATCTACATCTACAGAACGTGAAGAACCAGTGGCATCTACAGAACGTGAAAAACCAGTGGCATCTACATCTACAGAACGTGAAGAACCAGTGGCATCTACATCTACAGAACGTGAAGATCCAGTGGCATCTACATCTACAGAACATGAAGAACCAGTGGCATCTGCAGAACGTGAAGAACCAGTGGCATCTACATCTGCAGAACGTGAAGAACCAGTGGCATCTACATCTGCAGAACATGAGAACCAGTGGCATCTACATCTACAGAACGTGAAGAACCAGTGGCATCTACATCTACAGAACGTGAAGAACCAGTGGCATCTACATCTACAGAACGTGAAGAACCAGCGGCATTGCAGAACGTGAAGAACCAGTGGGTGGTGTGTGTGTGGGTGGTGTGTGTGGGTGGTGTGTATGGTGTGTGTGTGGATGGTGTGTGGATGGTGTGTGTGGTGTGTGTGTGCGG
Source organism: Lethenteron camtschaticum (assembly GCA_018977245.1). Taxonomy (NCBI): domain Eukaryota; kingdom Metazoa; phylum Chordata; class Hyperoartia; order Petromyzontiformes; family Petromyzontidae; genus Lethenteron; species Lethenteron camtschaticum. The sequence goes on along the minus strand of WFAB01003088.1, from coordinate 14,133 downwards.
TGTGTGTGGATGTGTGTGTGTGTGGATGTGTGTGTGTATGGTGTGTGTGTGTGTGTGGTGTGTGTGTGTGTCTGTGTATGGTGTGTGTGTGGTGTGTGTGGTGTGTGTGGTGTGGTGTGTGTGGTGTGTGTGGTGTGTGTGTGGTGTGTGTGTGTGTGTATGTGTGTGGTGTGTGTGGTGTGTGTGGTGTGTATGTGTATGTCTGTGTGTGTGTGGTGTGTATGGTGTATGGTGTGTGGTGTGTATGGTGCATGTGGTGTGTGTGTGTGTATGGTGTGTATTGTGTGTATGGTGTGTGGGTGNTGTGTGTGTGTGTGTATGGTGTGTCTGTGTGTGTGTCTGTGTGTGTGTGTGTGTCTGTGTGTGTGTGTCTGCGTGTGGTGTGTGTGTCTGTGGTGTATGGTGTGTGTCTGTGTGTGTGTGGTGTGTGTGTGTCTGTATGGTGTGTATGGTGTGTCTGTGTGTGTATGGTGTGTGTGGTGTGTGTGTGTGGTGTGTGTGTGTGTGGTGTGTGTGGTGTGTATGGTGTGAGTGTGGTGGTGTGGTGTGTGTGGTGTGTGTATGGTGTGTGTGTGTATGGTGTGTATGGTGTGTATTGTGTGTGTGGTGTGTGTGTGTCTGTATGGTGTGTATGGTGTGTATTGTGTGTATGGTGTGTGTGGTGTGTGTGTGTGGTGTGTGTGTGTGTGGTGTGTGTGTGTCTGTATGGTGTGTATGGTGTGTGTGGTGTGTGTGGTGTGTGTGTCTGTGTGTGGGGTTCACCTTGTGAAGGGAGAAGCGAAGTGGACGATGATCAGGAGAGGTGACAAACGGACAGCGAAACTCTCCCCCTTATATAGCCAGCCACAGCCTGAAGCCACGCCCCCCCGACACGGAGACACCCCCCCCCACACCTCCCCCCCACCTCCCCCACCCCCCCCCACCCCCACCACCCCACCCCACCCCCACCCCCACCCACCACCTCCCCCACCACCTCCCCCCACACCCCCCCCACCACCTCCCCCACCACCCCCCCACACCACCTCCCCCCACCACTCCCCCACCACACCACCCACCACCACCTCCCACCCCACCACCCACCCCCCACCACCTCCCCCCACCACCTCCCCCACACCCCCACCCCCCACCCCCACCTCCCCACCACCACCACCACCCCCCCACCACCCCCACCTCCACCCACCACCACCACCACCCCCCCCCACCACCACCACCCCCCCCCACCACCACCACCCCCCCACCACCACCCCCCCCCCCCACCACCACCCCACCCCCCCCCACCACCACCACACCACCCCCCCCACCACCCCCCCCACCACCCCCCCACCCCACCACCACCACCACCCCCACCACCACCCACCCCACCACCACACCACCCACCCAGACGTAACTCGATTCTAGAGACCCCGAACGACGCAGTCAGCGCTCCTGACCCCTACGACTATTCACGGCACCCCCAACGGGGATTGGCATTCCCAAAAGTGCATCACACAAATCCTATGAAGCGCTTTTGCGAAGTGCATCACACAAATCCTATTTGCTTGCTTTTTCAACGTGTACCCCTGAACCGAACTGAGAGAGACACAGACAGAGAGAGAGAGAGACACACACACCCAGACCCAGGACTCGAACCCACACCACCACCCCCTACACCACCCACCACCACCACCACCACCCACACCACCACTACCACCACCCACACCACCACCACCACCACCCACACCACCACCAAGTCTCGGACATGTCCATCACGCAGCCCCTGATAGACACACGGAGAGAACACCCAGACCCAGGGCTCGAACCCACACCACCACCCCCCCACCACCCCCACCACCACCCACCACCACCCACACACCACCACCCCCACACCACCACCACCCCCCACACCACCACCACCCCCACACCACCACCAAGTCTCGGACATATCCATCAAGAACCCTCTGATAGACTCAGAGAGAGAGAACCCAGACCCAGGGCTCGAACCCAGGTCCCAGTGTCTGTGACACGGTCATCAAGATCCCCCTGATAAACACACAGAGAGAGACACCCAGACCCAGGGCTCGAACCCAGGTCCCAGTGTCTGTGACACGGTCATCAAGATCCCCCTGATAGACACACAGAGAGAGACACCCAGACCCAGGGCTCGAACCCAGGTCCCAGTGTCTGTGACACGGTCATCAAGATCCCCCTGATAAACACACAGAGAGAGACACCCAGACCCAGGGCTCGAACCCAGGTCCCAGTGTCTGTGACACGGTCATCAAGATCCCCCTGATAGACACACAGAGAGAGACACCCAGACCCGGGCTCGAACCCAGGTCCCAGTGTCTGTGACACGGTCATCAAGATCCCCCTGATAGACACACAGAGAGAGACACCCAGACCCAGGGCTCGAACCCAGCCTCTCAGTGTCTCAGTGTCTCCAACATGACCATCAAGAACCCCCTGGTAGACTCAGAGACACCCAGACCCAGGGCTCGAACCCAGCCTCTCAGTGTCCCCAACGTGACCATCACGAACCCCCTGACAGACACAGAGACACACACAGACCCAGTACTCGAACCCAGGTCCCAGTGTCTCAGTGTCTCAGCGTCTCCAACGTGACCATCACAAACCCCCTGATAGACACAGAGACACCCAGACCCAGGGCTCGAACCCAGCCTCTCAGTGTCTGTGACACGGTCACCACGAACCCCCCTAATAGACTCAGAGAGACACCCAGACCCAGGGCTCGAACCCAGCCTCTCAGTGTCCCCAACGTGACCATCACGAACCACTGACAGACACAGAGACACACACAGACCCAGTACTCGAACCCAGGTCCAGTGTCTCAGTGTCTCAGCGTCTCCAACGTGACCATCACGAACCCCTGATAGACACAGAGACACCCAGACCCAGGGCTCGAACCCAGCCTCTCAGTGTCCCAGCGTGACCATCACGAACCCCCTGACAGACACAGAGACGCACCCAGACCCAGTACTCGAACCCAGCCTCTCAGTGTCTCAGTGTTTCCAACGTGACCATCACGAACCTTCTGATAGACACAGAGACACCCAGACCCAGGGCTCGAACCCAGCCTCTCAGTGTCTCCAACGTGACCATCACAAACCCCGGATAGACTCAGATAGACACCCAGACCCAGTACTCGAACCCAGCCTCTCAGTGTCTCAGTCGTGACACGGTCACCACGACCCCTCTGATAGACACAGAGACACCCAGACCCAGGATTGGAACCCAGCCTCTCAGTGTCTCCAACGTGACCATCACGAACCCCCTGATAGACACAGAGACACCCAGACCCAGGGCTCGAACCCAGCCTCTCAGTGTCCCCAACGTGACCACCACGAACCCCTGATAGACTCAGAGAGACACACCCAGACCCAGGGCTCGAACCCAGGTCCCAGTGTCTCAGTGTCTCAGTGTCTCCAACGTGACCATCACAAACCCCCTGATAGACACAGAGACACCCAGACCCAGGGCTCGAACCCAGCCTCTCAGTGTCTCCAACGTGACAATCACAAACCCCTGATAGACACAGAGACACCCAGACCCAGGGCTCGAACCCAGCCTCTCAGTGTCTCAGTGTCTGTGACACGGTCACACGACCCCTCTGATAGACACAGAGACAGACACACCCAGACCCAGGATTGGAACCCAGCCTCTCGGTGTCTCAGTGTCTCCAACGTGACCATCACGAACCCCTGATAGACACAGAGACACCCAGACCCAGGGCTCGAACCCAGCCTCTCAGTGTCCCAACGTGACCATCACGAACCCCCTGACAGACACACATAGACACACCCAGACCCAGGGCTCGAACCCAGCCTCTGAGTGTCTCAGTGTCTCCGTGTCTCCAACATGACCATCACGAACCCTCTGATAGACACACAGAGACACACACACCCAGACCCATGAATGGAACCCAGTCTCAGTGTCTCAGTGTCTCCAACATGTCCGTCAAGAACTCCCTGATAGACTCAGAGAGACACACCCAGACCCAGGGCTCGAACCCAGCCTCTCAGTGTCTCAGTGTCTCCAACCTGACCATCAAGAACTCCTGATAGACTCAGAGAGACACACCCAGACCCAGGGCTCGAACCCAGCCTCTCAGTGTTCCCAACGTGACCATCACGAACCCCTGATAGACTTAGAGAGACACCCAGACCCAGGATTCGAACCCAGGTCTCAAAGTCTCAGTGTCTCAGTGTCTCCAACATGTCCGTCAAGAACCCCTGATAGACTCAGAGAGACACACCCAGACCCAGGGCTCGAACCCAGCCTCTCAGTGTCCCCAACGTGACCATCACGAACCCCTGATAGACTTAGAGAGACACCCAGACCCAGGATTCGAACCAGTCTCAAAGTCTCAGTGTCTCAGTGTCTCCAACATGTCCGTCAAGAACCCCCTGATAGACACAGAGACACACCCAGACCCAGGAATGGAACCCAGGTCTCAGTGTCTCAGTGTCTCCAACATGTCCGTCAAGAACTCCCTGATAGACACAGAGACACACCCAGACCCAGGAATGGAACCCAGGTCTCAGTGTCTCAGTGTCTCCAACATGTCCGTCAAGAACTCCCTGATAGACACAGAGACACACACCCAGACCCAGGAATGGAACCCAGCCTCTCAGTGTCTCAGTGTCTCCAACATGACCATCACGAACCCCTGGTAGACACAGAGACACACCCAGACCCAGGGCTCCAACCCAGGATCCCAGGTCCCAGTGTCTCAGTGTCTCCGTGTCTCCAACATGACCATCAAGAACCCTCTGGTAGACACAGAGACACACACACCCAGACCAGGAATGGAACCCAGCCTCTCAGTGTCTCAGTGTCTCCAACATGACCATCACGAACCCCCTGGTAGACACAGAGACACACCCAGACCCAGGGCTCGAACCCAGGATCCCAGGTCCCAGTGTCTCAGTGTCTCCGTGTCTCCAACATGACCGTCAAGAACTCCCTGATAGACACAGAGACACACACACCCAGACCCAGGAATGGAACCCAGCCTCTCAGTGTCTCAGTGTCTCCAACATGACCATCACGAACCCCCTGGTAGACACAGAGACACACCCAGACCCAGGGCTCGAACCCAGGATCCCAGGTCCCAGTGTCTCAGTGTCTCAGTGTCTCCAACATGACCATCAAGAACCCTCTGGTAGACACAGAGACACACCCAGACCCAGGGCTCGAACCCAGGATCCCAGGTCCCAGTGTCTCAGTGTCTCAGTGTCCCAACGTGACTATCACGAACCCCCTGACAGACACACAGAGACACACACACCCAGACCCAGGGCTCGAACCCAGCCTCTCAGTGTCTCAGTGTCCCCAACGTGACTATCACGAACCCCCTGACAGACACAGAGACACACCCAGACCCAGGGCTCAAACCCAGGATCCCAGGTCCCAGTGTCTCAGTGTCTCAGTGTCCCCAACGTGACTATCACGAACCCCCTGACAGACCACACAGAGACACACACACACCCAGACCAGGGCTCGAACCCAGGTCCAGTGTCTCAGTGTCTCAGTGTCCCCAACGTGACTATCACGAACCCCCTGACAGACACACAGAGACACACACACCCAGACCCAGGACTGGAACCCGTGCGTGTGAGTGGGCTGGGGGTCTCAATGAGGAATGCCGGGAGCGGAGTGGACGCTAATAATAGGAGTGGGAGGTTAAACTTAGATCCGTGACCTTCTCAAACTGATACTATACAGCAGTGGTACACGCGGGCACACACACGCCATAGCTTCTAGCACGTGTTGCGTGTGTGTGTGTGTACACTAGTGGAGTACACTAGCCTACACTAGTGGAGTACACTAGCCTACACACACACACAGAGTGTACACACACACGTACACACGTACACACACACACACGNTAGTGCACACACACACTAGCGTACACACACACTAGCGTACACACANGTAAACACACACAGTGTACACACTACACTAGTGTACACACACACACTAGCGTACACACACGTACACACACGTACACACACAGTGTACACACACACTTACACACACGTACCACACACGTACACACACACTAGTGCACACACACACACTAGCGTACACACACACTAGCGTACACACGTACACACACACAGTGTACACACTACACTAGTGTACACACACACACACACGTACACACACGTACACACACACAGGTACACACACGTACACACACAGTGTACACACTACACTAGTGTATACACACACACGTGTACACACACACGTACACACACACACGTACACACACAGATGCCTCCTGTCCCAGGTGCTGGCTAAAGTGGCCACTCGGGATAGAGTCATCTTGTTGGGTGACTTCAATGCCCGAGGTGGTCATGATGCTGCACCTTGTCTGGAGTGATTGGAAGGCATGGGCCAGATCAGCTCAATAACAACGGTTAGGAGGCTGCTAGATTTTTTGTGCAGCCCATGGGCTTGTAATTACCAACACGTTGCTCCAGCATTAGCGCATCCACACCACATCAGGGATGCATGCTGGGTGGAGCAGTTGTGGAGAGAGTGGAGAGTTTCCCACACCTGGGCAGTGTGCTCATGACGGCTCCGGTTTGGCAGCAGAGGGCTCACTCCGAATCAGTCGAGCGGCAATATCTTTTCATCGGTTGCGTAACGCTGTGTGGAAGCTACCTGGTCTGTCGCTCCGCACGAAGCTTCAGGTCTTCTCGGCCACGGTCATTCCCTCCCTTCTCTACGCTTGCGAAACGTGGACCCCCTAATGGAACATCTTCGCCGGTTCGAAACATTTAGGCTGGCCCTGTCTACGACAAATCTTTGGTTTAACCAGCAGGCTGGATTGTGTGAGGAGTTCATAAATCCTTGAAACATCTGGACAAAGTCCCATCAGTGAGCTCCTCTGGCAGGCAAGGCTGCGTTGGCTGGGCCATGTAGCCCGCATGCCCAGCCACCGCATGCCCAGCCACCGCATGCCCAAACAGCTTCTGTTTGGCCGCATAGAGGGGCTAAACGGGCACGACACGGGCTAGAGAAGAGATGGAGTGATGTGGTACAGGAGGACGTGGAGCTGAGTGGACTTGGCGATGACTGGTACCAGCGGTGTCAAGATCGGCCTCAGTGGAGGAGGCTCGTGAAGGACGCTACTGGGCAGTTGGAGGCAGTCGCCCTCCAACAACAACGGAGGGCGGAGGAGCAACGCTCACAACAACGAGCGGAGCGCCGGGTGGCTAAAGCACAGCGAGTATGCACAGTGGGGGCACAGGTGGTGCATCAGCCAGTTGTCTCAGTCGGTCAACCCACGGCACCTGCTGGGTCTGTCCCGTGACCTCCTCCTGCACCTAGCCTGGCACAACAGCAGTCAACCCATGGCACCTGCAGGGTCTGTCCCGTGACCTCCTCCTGCACCTAGCCTGGCACAGCAGTCAACCCATGGCACCTGCAGGGTTGTCCCATGACCTCCTCCTGCACCTAGCCTGGCACAGCAGCACTACAACCATTGCACCTGCTGGGTCTGTCCCGTGACCTCCTGCACCTAGCCTGGCACAGCAGCAGGGTCTGTCCCGTGACCTCCTCCTGCACCTAGCCTGGCACAGCAGTCAACCCATTGCACCTGCAGGTCTGTCACGTGACCTCCTGCACCTAGCCTGGCACAGCAGTCAACCCATTGCACCTGCAGGGTCTGTCACGTGACCTCCTACCACGTGGTAGCCTCAAAGTGACCCTGGGCTTCGGGAGGATGGGCGTGGCTTAAAGTGCGAGGGAGGCGTGGCTTCGCGGNAAGTGGGCGTGGCTTCGCGGGAAGTGGGCGTGGCCAGGCGAGAGGTGGCGTGGCCAGGCGGAAAGTGGGCGTAGTTAGGAGTAATAGCGGGGGGCGTGTCTCCGTGTCGGGGGGCGTGGCTTCAGGCTGTGGCTGGGCTATATAAGGGGAGAGTTTCGCTGTCCGTTTGTCACCTCTCCTGATCATCGTCCACTTCGCTTCTCCCTTCACAAGGTGAACCCCACACACCAACACACACACCACACACACCACACACACCATACACACCACACACACACACCACACACACACACACACACACACACCACACACACCATACACACAATACACACCATACACACCATACACACACACACACCACACACACAAACACACCAACACACCAACACACACACACCAACACACACCACACACACCACACNACACACACCACACCAACACACCACACACACACACACACACACACACACACACACACACACACACCAACACACACAGACACACCAACACACCACAGACACACACACACACACACAGACACACACCAACACACACAGACACACACACCACACCAACACACACACACAACACACACACACACACACACACACACAGACACACCAACACACACACACACACCACCCACACACCAACACACAACACCACACACACACACACCACACACCAACACACACACCAACACCAACACACCACACACACACAGACACACACACACACACACACCACACACACACACACCAACACACCACACACACCACACACACACCACACACACACACACCACACACACACACACCACACACCACACACACACCAACACAGACACNCACACACACCACNCACACACACACACCACACACACACACCACACACACACACACCACACACACCCCACACACACCACACACACCACCACACACCACCACACACACACCATACACACCACCCACACACACCACCCACACACACACCACCCACTCTCACGTTCTGCAGATGCCGCTGGTTCTTCACGTTCAGATGTAGATGCCACTGGTTCTCACGTTCTGAGATGATGCCACTGTTCTCACGTTCAGATGTAGATGCCACTGGTTCTTCAGTTCTGTAGATGCCACTGGTTCTTCACGTTCTGCAGATGTAGATGCCACTCTTCACGTTCTGCAGATGCCACTGGTTCTTCATGTTCTGAGATGTAGATGCCACTGGATCTTCAGTTCTGTGATGTAGATGCCACTGGTTCTTCACGTTCTGTAGATGTAGATGCCACTGCACGTTCTATCACGTTCTCAGCAGATGTAGATGCCACCTTCACGTTCTGTAGATGTACCATGGTTCCCAGCACTCTTCACGTTCAGATGTAGACCACCCACTCACGTCTGTAGATGTAGATGCCACTGCCACGTCTCTGTAGATCACGTTCTCAGTCAGATGTAGATCCAGCCACATCACTTCACGTTCAGATGTAGATGCCACTCACCAGATGTAGATGCTCAGCCTGGTTCTTCACGTTCTGCAGATGCCACTGGTTCTTCACGTTCTGTAGATGTAGATGCCACTGGTTCTTCAGTTCTGCAGATGCCACTGGTTCTTCACGTTCTGCAGATGTAGATGCCACTGGTTCTTCAAGTTCTGCAGATGCCACTGGTTCTTCATGTTCTGTAGATGTAGATGCCACTGGTCTTCACGTTCTGTAGATGCCACTGGTTCTTCACGTTCTGAGATGTAGATGCCACTGAGTCTTCATGTTCTGCTGATGTAGATGCCACTGGTTCTTCACGTTCTGTAGATGTAGATGCCACTGGTTCTTCACGTTCTGTAGATGTTTGCCACTGGTTCTTCACGTTCTGTAGATGTAGATGCCACTGGTTTTTCACGTTCTGTAGATGCACTGGTTCTTCACGTTCTGTAGATGTAGATGCCACTGGTTCTTACGTTCTGCAGATGTAGATGCCACTGGTTCTTCACGTTCTGCAGATGTAGATGCNCACTGGTTCCACGGTNTTCACGTTCTGTAGATGTAGATGCCACTGGTTCTTCACGTTCTGCAGATGTAGATGCANCACTGGTTCTTCACGTTCTGTAGATTAGATGCACTGGTTCTTCACGTTCTGTAGATGTAGATGCCACTGGTTTTCACGTTCTGTAGATGTAGATGCCACTGGTTCTTCACGTTCTGTAGATGTAGATGCCACTGGTTCTTCAGTTCTGCAGATGTAGATGCCANNTGTCTTCACGTTCTGTAGATGTAGATGCCACTGGTTCTTACGTTCTGAGATGTAGATGCCACTGGTTCTTCACGTTCTGCAGATGTAGATGCACTGGTTCTTCACGTTCTGTAGATGCCACTGGTTCTTCACGTCCTGCAGATGTAGATGCCACTGGTTCTTCATGTTCTGTAGATGCCACTGGTTCTTCACGTTCTGCAGATGTAGATGCCACTGGTTCTTACGTTCTGTAGATGTAGATGCCACTGGTTTTTCGTTCTGAGATGTAGATGCCACTGGTTCTTCACGTTCTGCAGATGTAGATGCACTGGTTCTTTACGTTCTGTAGATGCCACTGTTCTAGTTCTTCACGTTCTTCACGTTGCAGATGTAGATGCCACTGGTTCTTACGTTCGTAGATGTAGATGCCACTGGTTCTTCACGTTCTGTAGATGTAGATGCCACTGGTTCTTCACGTTCTGCAGATGTAGATGCCACTGGTACTTTACGTTCTGTAGATGCCACTGGTTCTTCACGTTCTGTAGATGCCACTGGTTCTGAAAGGGCCGTCTGGAACGCTCTTCCTTTCCGATATTAAAGTGGCATCACGGGAGCGCTGTGATACCACTTTGAAATCACCGCCTCGGTTAACAAACTCATTTCTTGAGAGCTTCTGCTTTTTGCAGACATAACAGAATCACACAGAGACCACAGACTCACACGGACCCGTGACTCCACATAGACCCGCAAACTCACACATAGACCCGTAGACTCACACAGAGACTCACATAGAGACCCACAGACTCACACAGAGGCTCACACAGAGACCCACAGACTCATACATAGACCCGTAGACTCACACAGAGACTCACACATAGACCCGTAGACTCACACAGAGACCTCTAGATTCAGTTACAGCTACAGCTCCCTATAGACACAAGGACAAATGTCCCCCATGTAGCTCTAGCAGGCTGTAGGGGCAAGTGCTGTTGGTTTCGAGTAGCAGCAGCGTCGCCTACAAAGGCCAAAATCAATAGCCGCACGAAGCTGATTCACCACGGTTCCTGTGCCAGGCAAGGTGCACCTTGAGGCTATCACGTGAAGTGTCAAACGCCCGCTGGCAGGAGGTCACGGGACAGACCAGCAGGTGCCATGGGTTGGCTGACCGAGATGAGTGGCTGATGCACCACCTGTGCCCCCCACTGTGCCAACTTGCTGCGTTTTATCCGCCCGGCGCTCCGCTCGTTGTTGTCGAGCGAAGGCCCCACCTCTTAGTGGCACGTCCAGGTTCAGCAGCAGCCTCCAACTCCTCCTCTGTGAGCGGCAATTACCAGATTATCGGCATACATAACGTGGTTGACCAATAGGGAGCCATCCCTTGACCGCACCCGGGCATCGATCAGCCTCCCATTGTATCTGTACCAAATGGAAATTCCTCTGGTACAGCCATCAAAGGCTTCACTGACTACGTGGTCGAAAAAGATGGTAAATAATGTGGGAGCCAGAGGACATCCTTGTCGCACCCCAAGGTGACGGGACCGACTCCTGCCACGTAGTTTAACCCGGGCCCGCTCGCCATCATGAAGGTCCTTAATGATCGTGAGCAGAGGGTCAGGGACTCCGAAAGCACGAAGAGCAACCCAGAGCCCAGGCCTACTGATGGTATCATAGGCCTTGACCAGGTCAATAAAGCAGAGATGTAGGTCTTGTTCGAATTCCCTACACCTCTGCTGTAGTAGACAGACAGAAAATATGGCATCTGTGCAGGACCGCCCTTCCTGAAACCGCATTGGGGCTCCGCAAACCTCTCCTCTGGTCACACACTCACACACAGACACACACACAGACATACAGACACACACACATACCAACACACGCACACACAGTCACACAGGGTCACATACTCACGCACACACAGACACACACAGACACAGACACACTTAACACACTCACACACAGACACACACAGACAGACACACACACAGTCACACGCTCACACACACAGACACACACACTCACACAGACATACACACAGACACACTCACAGATACACACACAGACACACACAACACCACACAGACACACACACAGTCACACACACAGTCACACGCTAACCCACAGACACACACACACAGTCACACTCACAGAACACACACACACACAGATCCACAACAACACCACACTAACACAGACAAAACATCACGAACAACACACATCACACAGACAAACAACCATCACACACACACACACACAGTACACACTCACACCAACACACACACACGACACACAGACAATACAAAACACAGACAACAACCACACACACAGACACACAGACACACACTCACACAGACACACACTCACACAGCCAACACACAGCACACACACACACACAGCACACCACACAGACACACACTCACACAGACACACACTCACACAGACACACACACAGACACACACTCACACACGCACTGACGCACACGCTCACACACACACGACACACACACACAACACAGACACACACAGACACACACACACACGCGCTGACGCACACGCTTGTGCCAAGGGCATATGGGGTAGGGGTGGTGATGGTGGTGATGATGGTGATGGTGGTGATGGTGGTGGTTGTGGTGATGGTGATGGTGGTGATGATGGTGATGGTGGTGATGGTGGTGATGGTGATGATGATGGTGGTGATGGTGTGTGTGTGGTGGTGATGGGGTGGTGGTGATGGTGATGGATGGTGATGGTGAGTGTGGTTGATGGTGGTGATGGTGTGGTGATGGTGATGGTGGTGATGGTGGTGATGGGTCACAATGTGGTGGGGGGGGGGCACCCCCCTCCCCCCTCTGTAGATGCAGGGCGAAGTTCCATCAATGGGCATCGGCCAGGAATAGCCCCCAACCCCCCCCCTCCCCCGGGTGGAACAGAGCCCCACCGACAATAAACAGCGGCCGCCCCCTCAAGCATCAGCGTTCCCACATCCTGCGTACAGCGATTACACTCTCCACGAGATGATGAGGCAGGAAATAACATCAGTTTTAGGCGCGGCAGCCGTACAGCGGTTACACCTCGTCGTCGCGCTCCTGNCAGGCGGGTGTAACTCATCAGGGTCGGGATCGAACCACGACCTCCTTGTACCAGGCGAGGTAGTTAACATCTCATCAGATCGAACCCACGACCTCCTGTGTACCAGGCGAGGTAGTTAACATCTCATCAGGTCGGGATCGAACCCACGACCTCCTGCGTACCAGGCGAGGTAGTTAACATCTCATCAGGGTCGGGATCGAACCCACGACCTCCTGTGTACCAGGCGAGGTAGTCAACATCTCTCAGGGTCGGGATGAACCCACGACCTCCTGGTACCAGGCGAGGTAGTTCAACATCTCATCAGGGTTGGGATCGAGACCCATGACCTCCTGCGTACCAGGCGAGGTATTAACATCTCATCAGGGTCGGGATGGAACCCACGACCTCCATGTAGACCAGGCGAGGTAGTTACATCTCGTTAAAGATCGGGATCGAACCCACGACCTCCTGCGTACCAGGCGAGGTAGTTTACATCTCATCAGGGTCGGGATGGAACCACGACCTCCTGCGTACCAGGCGAGGTAGTTAACATCTCATCAAGATCGGATCGAACCCACGACCTCCTGCGTACCAGGCGAGGTAGTCAACATCTCATCAAGTCGGGATGGAACCCACGACCTCCTGCGTACCAGGCGAGGTAGTCAACATCTCATCAGGGTCGAGATCGAACCCACGACCTCCTGCGTACCAGGCGAGGTAGTTAACATCTCGTCAAGATCGGATCGAACCCACGCTCCTGCGTACCAGGCGAGGTAGTTTACATCTCATCAGGGTCACGGATAACCCACGACCTCCTGCGTACCACGAGGTAGTTAACATCTCGTCAGGGTCGAGATCGAACCCACGCATTCCTGTGTATCAGGCGAGGTAGTCAACATCTCGTCAGGGTCACGGATCGAACCCACGACCTCCTGCGTACCACGCAAGGTAGTCAACATCTCATCAGGGTCGGGATGGAACCACGACTTCCTGTGTATCAGGCGAGGTAGTCGAACATCTCGTCAGGTCACGGATCGAACCATCACCTCCTGCGTACCACGCGAGGTAGTC
>WFAB01003087.1:0-21443 GCA_018977245.1 Lethenteron camtschaticum | reverse complement strand
CCCACCCAGCCCCCCTCCCCACCCAGCCCCAGCCCTCCTCCCACCCAGCCCACCCTCCCACCCCCACCCAGCCTCCCACCCAGCCCCACCCCTCCCACCCCACCAGCCCTCCACCCAGCCCCCTCCACCCCACCCAGCCCTCCCCACCCAGCCCCTCCCACCCAGCCACCCAGCCCTCCCACCACCTCCCCCAGCTCACCTCCCACCCCCAGCCCACCCTCCCATCCAGCCCCACCCTCCCACCAGCCCACCCAGCCTCCCCACCCAACCCTCCCAGCACGACGGACGGACACAATAATCCCCTGTGGGCTGGTGGAAATGGGTTCCTACCAGTCAAAGACCTCTTTGCAAGGGACACTTGGATGCACGCTCATAGTTGATGGTCACGTGCTCCTGCGTTGAGCAGCAGAATGTTTACATTTCACATCGGCTGCATTTCATCCAGTGGCACCGATTTTGAAACCAGATCAATAATAAGTATAACCCGTAAAAACAAAGTTTTCACTATAAATCCTTTATATGCGTGGCGGCTAGAGTCCTCTCATCCTCTGGCTTGAGATGGATGCACTATGGGTCAGATGATTGTCTGCCAGTATTAAACAATTGGTAATTAAATATTTAATTTGTTTTCCCTAAACAGTGTAAAATTTTGGAAAATGTTTTCAAGAACATTAATTGTCTCGCACAACGAGTCTGTGTGCTAAATGTCAGCTCGATTGGATCACGGGAAGTGGGTTAAAGACCGAAAGATTTGCACGGTCGTAAGCGCGCAAGCAAGTGAACTTAATATAAAGGATTTAAAAGCAACATTGCTTATCCCCAGCAAACAGGGCAACGCTGCATCAGCCACAGCTCCAGGTTTCTCCCATCACTTAAAGAGCCCCCGAGTGAGAACACCCTCGCAGGATAGAGAGAGACCAACACAGCACTTGCACGTCTGCGCGAGTGCTGTGTGGTGTGAAACAATTGCCACGGGGGGAAATATCAAGTTACATTTCGATTTAAAGCTTTCGCGACTGCAGGGATTCATCTTCTTGGTTCTTTCGGTAAAGTCACGTAGAAGGAAGTAATAAAATAATAAAAATAAAACGTAATAAAATAATTCTCACGACGTTTCGGCTACAACGCAAGCAGCCGTCTTCAGGTGAAGAATGAGACACTGCCAAGCGAGGCGCCTTAACAAAAGAATGTGCACATCAAGAGGGATTTAGCTTGCTAAATTTCTCTTGATGTGCACATTCTTTTGTTAAAGCTCTCTTCTTCTTCCAACTCCAACCCAGCTTATATATAAGCTCCAAGCTTGGCAGTGTCTCATTCTTCACCTGAAGACGGCCGCTTGCATTGTGGCCGAAACGTCGTGAGAATTATTTATTGTTTTATTTTTATTATTTTATTACTTCCTTCTACATGACTTTACCGAAAGAACAAGAAGAAAAATATGAAGTTGACAAGGCCTCAACACGTCACTCACCGGCGCAACGCTGCGTAGATGTGTGGGGGGGTCTTGAGCTCTTTTCTGTGTCCTCATGTGGTGGTGGTGGTGGGAAATCCAACGTTTCGTGCCTCGACCACAGGCAGGCGAACGCGTGCGGCTGTGATCGCGTGGAGCCTTGGCAGAGCGCTTTTAGAAAACGTAGCGCGGATAGGAGAACACGTGAGCGCGAATCACAATCCGTAGAATTGATAAGCACCGCCCATTGACACCACTGCCCATGGAGTGACGTAGGTAGACACGTGTTACAGGCAGCAGCAACAATGTCCCACACTGCTGCCCACCAGGGATCACGTGTCTGTCTGACTGGCTGTCGTGCATAAATAAATATATAATACACACAGCTCTCTGATTGGTGGAGACCTACTGCCGGGTACGGAGAAGGAGGGGCCTGAGGGAGGGGGGGTCAGGGGAGGGGCCTAAGGGAGGGGGGGTCAGGGGAGGGGCCTGGCTGGCTGCCTGGCTACCTCAAGTCACGTGATCTTCTACACAGGTAGGAACAGCAGTTCCACACTGCCCACCAGGGATTATGTGTCTGTCTGTCGTGCACGAATGCGCTGTCCAACCAAGTTCCGACCTGCACACTGCGAAGGAACGTGTTTTTTTTCGTGTGTCTGTCCTGTCCGTCTGTCTCCGTGTGTACGCTAGACTTGCGAAGGGTTGGCTCGCGAGCCGTGGAGTTGACGTTGACGACGAGTCGCTGGTTCCACGCCGCAAGCCCCGCGGTGAGCCGGCGCTGTTCCGCTTTCCCATCCGGAAACTTGAAAGTAGTTAAATGAACAGTTTGGTGCCGTTATTTCGCATCGTTTAAAAAACACGTTCCTTCGGAGTGGGCAGGTAGGAACTTGGTTGGACAGCGCATTCGTGCACGACAGACAAATAATCCTGGTGGGCAAGTGTGGAACGTGCTGTTCCTCTACCTGTGTACAAGATCACGTGACTCTATGTAGCCAGGCAGCCAGCCCCCTTCACTATCGGCCCCTCCCCCTTGCTTAGGCCCCTCCCCTTAACCCCCCCTCCTTAGGTCCCTCCCCCCTTAGGCCCCTCCCCCCTTAGACCCCTCCCCTGACCACCCCCCCATATCCTTAGGCCCCTCTCCTGACTCCCCCCTTCCCTTAGGCCCCTCCCTGACCCCCCCCTCAGGCCCCTCTCCTGACTCCCCCCTCCCTTAGGCCCCTCCCCTCTCCGTACCCGGCAGTAGGTCTCCACCAATCAAAGAGCTGTCTGTATTATATATTTATTTATGCACGACAGACAGACAGACAAATAA
Source organism: Lethenteron camtschaticum (assembly GCA_018977245.1). Lineage (NCBI taxonomy): Eukaryota > Metazoa > Chordata > Hyperoartia > Petromyzontiformes > Petromyzontidae > Lethenteron > Lethenteron camtschaticum. Next base: position 18,681 of record WFAB01003087.1, on the reverse strand, counting down.
TCCCTGGTGGGCAGTGTGGAACATTGTGTCCCTGCCTGTGTATTTCCTTGCGCCACTCAAGCTGCCCGGGGGTTGCCCCGAGCGGGGAGCTCACACGGCCGAATCGAACGAAGAACGCCACTTGACCGACTCGGAACGAGACGGTTCCGGGGCCAAACCAGAGCCGGTCTCGAACGCACCGCCAGACACGGAGGGTGACACTCCCCCTCCACCACTCTAGCCATGACTGCCCCACAGTGGCTAGGAGATGTTGACTACCTCGCCTGGTGCGCAGGAGGTCGTGGGTTCGATCCAGACCATGGCTACGCCTGCTGCTGTATGTTGGAGTTTGTGGTGTCTCTCTCATCATCAAGGTGGCTATGAGATGTTGACTACCTCGCCTGGTGCGCAGGAGGTCTGTGTCTCTCTCTCATCATCACGGTGGCTAGGAGATGTTGACTACCTCGCCTGGTGCGCAGGAGGTCGTGGGTTCGATCGAGACCCTGACGATGCCTGCTGCTGTATATTTGGAGTTTGCGTGTCTCTCTCTCTCTCATCATCACGGTGGCTAGGAGATGTTGACTACTCGCCTGGTGCGCAGGAGGTCGTGGTTCGATCGAGACCCTGACGATGCCTGCTGCTGTATATTTGGAGTCTGCGTGTCTATCATCACGGTGACTATGAGATGTTAACTACCTCGCCGGGTGTACAGGAGTCGTGAGTTCCATCACGACCCTGATGATGCCTGCTGCTGTATACTTGGAGTTTGCGGTGTTTCTCTCATCATCACGGTGGCTAGGAGATGTTGACTACCTCGCCTGGTGCGCAGGAGGTCGTGGGTTCGATCCAGACCATGACAATGCCTGCTGCTGTATATTTGGAGTTTGCGGTCTCTCTCTCATCACGGTGGCTAGGAGATGTTAACTACCTCGCAGGTGTACAGGAGGTCGTGAGTTCCATCCAGGCTAAAATAACCCTGCCCCTGTATATTTGGAGTATACCCGGGGGGGGGGGGATGAAGTCTCCAAGGCTAAACTAGACCCCCTGGGGTTTAAACTCGACTGGGCCAGACCATACTGCTCCTGGCCAGACTATGCCATGTGAAAGTTCACAGGCAATTATCCAGACAGAGAACAGGCGACAACGAACTTCAATCGATATCTAAAACGCGTACGCGTGGAAGAATCTAAATTTGATCAATTGAAGCATTTTAGGGTTCAGGGGTTATTATTAAAGTTTTTTCTGGTTGAAGCAGTCAAAGTCGATGTGTTTACAGTTTAAAATAAAATGTTGGAAAAATTTAGTAATTCACGTGTATATCGCTCTAACGCCATTACTATCACGGGGGTATGATTTGGTCTAGAGGGGCATCATTTGGCCTAGCCAATAATATTCCCGGCTATAATCTCGCCTAGGCCGTTTAGACCCCGGGTATACTACACCTGTGGGTATACTACGGCCTGTGGGTATACTACGGCATTTGGGTATACTCCGGCCTCTTACACCGGGTAAAGTCTCGTAATTGGAATGACCATTGTCAGCCGTGATTGATCTATGGCTGAATGAAAGCCTCCCCAGCTATCGTCATCTCTCAAGATCCAACACAGGATTCTGTCACGTTGACAAAAGACAAATAGTTCACTGCAGTCACGAAAGCTTTCAATCAAAAGATGCACACATTTATTTAAAAGCAAACGGGCATGTGTGGATACTACCCTTTGACCTGTATCACAAGAACAACGGGTCTCACCTGAGTGATCTGTACAGGTTACTTCCAAAACACAAACTTTGTCCTAACATCACTTATTCAATGTTTGACCCTTATAAATAAAATGTTGCATGTACACAAAATCAGTGTTCATTCTAAATTATTGACAAGACATTTTACATTTTAACAATGTAATTACTGCAGTGAAATATACTGCACCAGGTTAAGCTATTTCAAATAATTATGCACCGTCTGCTTAACAGTGGATGTAAAACATACTATTGTGTCATTCAAAACGAGTAGGCCATTGCATGCTTGCGTCTCGAGTCAAAATGTAGCAATTCTCAACATTACCGACAAATTACACAACTGACATGAAACATCATCGTCCCCCTACTGACAGGCTCTTGTTCACATACTCTTTGGTTCTTTCAGTAAAGTCATGTTGGTAGCAAAAATAATAGTAGATCAGGAAGTTTCGATCGTAACACAGGGATCTACCCAACTCACAGAAAACACAAAGACTGACCGCTCACTCTTACTCTGCAGGTTGAACCTAGGAACTGAGTGTTCAACTTCACATTATTGTCATTAAAGGCCAGTGACAATGGTGCATCTATTGGAGCGACATCGTCTCAGGCTTATACATCTGCCGGGTCTCCATTTTACTTTGTGTTGTCTCGGAGGAAGTCCACCCACACCTCCACTCCACAACCTGCTGGGAGTTGCCTCACTCTGGCTCACAGTCAGAATTCTCCTCCTGCTTCACGTTGCCTCCATCAATGTGAAGGTCCCATTTTGCAGTTTAATCTTCATCTTCACATTTTACCATCACTTCTTCGCTCTTCACCATCACTTCTTCACATTCCAACTTCACCTCTTCACATTTCACCTCGTTACCTTTAAGTGTCAAAGCTGGGATTTTCCTCCGGTTCTTGTTTGATGAGGGATGGGCTCATTGCGGCACTTTGACTTTCACAAGCTGATTTCAGACTCCACTCCTTGGAGATCTTCTGATGCTTGTGCGTTTTCTGGTGTACTTGAAGATTTATGAATGTGCAAACGCCTTCCCGCCAAGTGCACCTGAAGGGTTTCTCTCCAGTGTGTGTTCTCTCGTGTCTTTGAAGATGTTCTGACCGTGTAAACGCCTTCCCGCACAGAATGCACCTGAAGGGTTTCTCTCCTGTGTGTGTTCTCTGATGTTTTTTAAGAGATGACTGTGAAAATGTCTTCCCACACATAGTGCACTTGAAGGGTTTCTCTCCTGTGTGTGTTCTCTGGTGTCTTACAAGAGTAGTTGAATGTACAAACGCTTTCCCACACACACTGCACTTGAAGTGTTTCTCTCCCGTGTGTATTCTCTCGTGTCTTTGAAGATGTTCTGACCGTGTAAACGCCTTCCCGCACAGAAAGCACCTGAAGGGTTTCTCTCCTGTGTGTGTTCTCTGGTGATTTTTAAGAGCAGATAACTGTGAAAATGCCATGCTACACACAGTGCACTTGAAGGGTTTCTCTCCCGTGTGTGTTCTCTGATGATTTTTAAGAACAGATGACAGTGCAAATGCCTTCCCACACACAGTGCACTTGAAGGGTTTCTCTCCTGTGTGTATTCTCTGGTGGGTCGGAACAGCGGATGCATGTGCAAACGCCTTCCCGCACATTGTGCACCTGAAAGGTTTCACTCCCGTGTGTGTTCTCTGATGTATTACAAGATTATGTGACTGTGAAAATGCCTTCCCACACACACTGCACTTGAAGGGTTTCTCTCCCGTGTGTGTTCTCTGATGTATTACAAGATTATGTGACTGTGAAAATGCCTTCCCACACACACTGCACTTGAAGGGTTTCTCTCCCGTGTGTGTTCTCTGGTGTCTTTGAAGATGTTGTGACTTTGCAAACGCCTTCCCGCACAGAATGCACCTGAAGGGTTTCTCTCCTGTGTGTGTTCTCTGGTGATTTTTAAGATGATATGACTGTGAAAATGCCATGTCACACACAGTGCACTTGAAGGGTTTCTCTCCTGCGTGTGTTCTCTGGTGTTTTTAAGAACAGATGACAGTGAAAATGCCTTCCCACACACACTGCACTTGAAGGGTTCTCTCCTGTGTGTGTTCTCTGGTGTTTTTTAAGAATAGATGACCGTGCAAACGTCTTCCCACACACACTGCACTTGAAGGGTTTTTCTCCCGTGTGTGTTCTCTGGTGTCTTACAAGAGCAGATGAATGTGCAAACGCTTTCCCACACACACTGCACTTGAAGGGTTTCTCTCCCGTGTGTGTTCTCTGGTGTATTACAAGATTACGTGACATTGCAAAGGCCTTCCCACACACAGTGCACTTGAAGCGTTTCTCTCCCGTGTGTGTTCTCTGGTGTACTACAAGATTACGTGACTTTGCAAAGGCCTTCCCACACACGGTGCACTTGAAGGGTTTCTCTCCTGTGTGTGTTCTCTGGTGCTGTGTCAAATTTCCAGTGCGTTCCGTGCTGTATGTACTCTGGTCGCATTGTTGCCTTGCCGTACCGAGCTGTGCTGACTGCCTTTGCTCCATCAGACCAATTCTGCAGAGGAAGCGTCGAAGGAAGCGTCAGCTGCAGACAGATAATAGGAATATCCACACCAGTATCGAGGCACAGAAGAATGCATATATACAGTCACACGTGACTTACACGTCTATATTCATGATGTAGTAAAAACGTTTCTCAAATTCATCACACGGGCTGTGATGGCACACAATGAGATGGCAAGTGGTCATTAAAAATTAATCTTAACCAAAACTCCGAGCACACAATTTCGGCTGTCTGGCTACAAAAGGAATATGTATAAAAGCTAAATTCAGCTGACATTGCAAAGGGTGTTAAAACAATTCTATTTGTGTTATGCAGAAACGCATAAATTCATGTTCAATCGCAACTCAGGTGTGAATCCAGGCTCAGATGTCCTTGAAGGCTGGGATGAACAGATCCGACTTTCAGCTGCACGTGTGTGCTGTTAACTTCCTGTTTCCATTCTTATAGAGTTCCAGAGGAAAACAAAAACAAACTATTGTTGTGATATAACCTCCGTGTTCAACAGAATTAATAGACTTACTGCAAACACAAACTTGACACTGTCACACACTGGCATGGTTAACAGGTGGTGGTGTGTCCAGACCCATGCCTGGCCACCTTCATCTGCTCAGAATAAATGATTCCTCACTCCACCAAGTAATTAATTGAGGATCAATCAAATAGCCGAGGCTAACTGGAGTTTGTGTCTCTCTCTCTCCGTGTTGAGATGTTAACTACCTCACCTGGTATGCAGGAAGTCGTGGGTTCGATCCCGGCCCTGGCGCCTGCTGCTGTATATTTGGAGTTTGCGTGTCTCTCTCTCCGTGGTCGCGTGGATTTTCCTCCGGATTCCCCGGGTTTGCCCTCCACATTTAGAGTCAACATCAGCACGCGTTTAGCGTCTTTGACCGATACACATTTCCACACGTATTCTTGGTTCTTTCGGTAAAGTTACGTAGATAGAAAATATCAATAATAAATAATAACATTAAATAAAATAAAGACCACTTGTGTTGCGATCGAAACGTCGTGTTTTTCTCTTTATTTACAATTTATAATTTTTATTTATCATCTGTTATTTTTATTTAATTTTCTGTCTAAGTGACTTTACCGAAAGAACCAAGAATATGAATTCCTGCAGTCACGAAAGTTTTAAGTCAACACATTCACACGCAAGTTCACAAAGCCTCACCTTGCGTTGTGGGCAGGTAGCTTCTGAGAACAAGAGCGGTAGAGCAGCTCAAGCCGGCTTGGCCTGGTACAAAACATGAAAAATAGAAACTGCGTGAATATTTACAGTGAGGGAAACAAGTATTTGATCCCCTGCTGATTTTGTACGTTTGCCCACTGACAAAAAANTGCTCAGTCTATAATTTTAATGGTATGTTTATTTGAACAGTGAGAGACAGAATAACAAAAAAAGTCCAGAAAAACGCATGTCAAAAATGTTATAAATTGATTTGCATTTTAATGGCGGAAATGAGTATTTGACCCCCTCTCAATCAGAAAGATTTCTGGCTCCCAGGTGTCTTTTATACAGGTAACGAGTTGAGATTAGGAGCACACTCTTAAAGGGAGTGCTCCTAATCTTAGCTTGTTACCTGTATAAAAGACACCTGTTCACAGAAGCAATCAATCAGATTCCAAACTCTCCACCATGGCTAAGACCAAAGAGCTCTCCAAGGATGTCAGGGACAAGATTGTAGACCTGCACAAGGCTGGAATGGGCTACAAGACCCTCACCAAGCAGCTTGGTGAGAAGGTGACAACAGTTGGTGCGATTATTCGTAAATGGAAGAAACACACAAGAACTGTCAATCTCCCTCGGCCTGGGGTTCCATGCAAGATCTCACCTCGTGGAGTTGCAATGATCATGAGAACAGTGAGGAATCAGCCCAGAACTACACGGGAGGATCTTGTCAATGATCTCAAGGCAGCTGGGACCATAGTCACCAAGAAAACAGTTGGTAACACACTACGCCGTGAAGGACTGAAATCCTGCAGCGCCCGCAAGGTCCCCTGCTCAAGAAAGCACATATACATGCCCGTCTGAAGTTTGCCAATGAACATCTGAATGATTCAAAGGACAACTGGGTGAAAGTGTTGTTGTCAGATTAGACCAAAATGGAGCTCTTTGGCATCAACTCAACTCGCCGTGTTTGGAGGAGGAATGCTGCCTATGACCCCAAGAACACCATCCCCACCGTCAAATATGGAGGTGGAAACATTATGTTTTGGGGGTGTTTTTCTGCTAAGGGGACAGGACAACTTCACCGCATCAAAGGGACAATGGACGGGGCCATGTCCCGTCAAATCTTGGGTGAGAACCTCCTTCCCTCAGCCAGGGCATTGAAAATGGGTCGTGGAAGGGGTATTCCAGCATGATAATGACCAAAAAAACACAGCCCAAGGCAACAAAGGAGCAGCTCAAGAATAAGCACATTAAGGTCCTGGAGTGGCCTAGCCAGTCTCCAGACCTTAATCCCATAGAAAATCTGTGGAGAGAGCTGAAGGTTCGAGTTGCCAAACGTCAGCCTCGAAACCTTAATGACTTGGAGAAGATCTGCAAAGAGGAGTGGTGGGACAAAATCCCTCCCGAGATGTGTGTAAACCTGGTGGCCAACATAAAGAAACGTCTGACCTCTGTGATTGCCAACAAGGGTTTTGCCACCAAGTACTAAGTCATGTTTTGCTGAGGGGGTCAAATACTTATTTCCCTCATTAAAATGCAAATCAATTTATAACATTTTGACGCGTTTTTCTGGATTTTGTTGTTGTTATTCTGTCTCTCACTGTTCAAATAAACCTACCATTAAAATTATAGACTCATCATTTCATTGTCAGTGGGCAAACGTACACAATCAGCAGGGNATCAAATACTTTTTCTTGGTTCTTTCGGTAAAGTCACGTAGAAGGTAAGTAATAAAACAACAAAATAAATAATATAATAGTAATATAATTATTTTATGTTTTATTTTTATTATATTATTACTTCCCTTCTACGTGACGACTTTACCGAAAGAACCAAGAAATTGAATCCCTGCAGTCACGAAAGAAGCTTTAAATCTAAATTTAGATCAAATACTTGTCCCTCACTGTAACAATAAAACAGAGTTACAAAGTGGCGAGCCGCGTGAAGACACATTAATTTAAACTAACTCAGGCGAGGGCAGGAGGCAAGGCCCGCGTGGCCAGGCCGCGCCTTGTGATGTTCCAACCTGGACATCGATTCCAATGCTACTCAATTGACATCCCTACGAGAGGCTCTACCTTGGTAAACAACCACAAACCACACGAGAATTATCACCTCAGATTTCAGAAAAGCGTGGAGCGGGCAGCTTCCTGTTACCTCGTGAAGTCACGCGGCAGCAGAAAGTGACATGACGTCACTTCCGGGATACAAGACACTCCCTCCACAGATTCAGCAGTGACCATCGCGGAGGTGACGTCACGCACCACAAGGGCGTGGTGAGTGTGACGTCACAGAGCTGGATTGGAGTTTAAGTTTTTAGATTAAATTTCCATTGCTCCATCTCTTGAACAGAGACACCTTGGGTGTGTGAGCTGAGCAACTACAACGTGGACATTATTGTGTGTGTACACAGTGTGTGTACACTGTGTGTGTATACTGTGTGTGTGTGCACAGTGTGTGTGTACACTGTGCGTGTGTGTGTACACTGTGTGTGTGTGNACAGTGTGTGTGTACACTGTGTGTGTGTGNACACTGTGTGTGTGTGTGTACTGTGCGTGTGTACACTGTGCGTGTGTACTGTGTGTGTACACTGTGCGTGTGTATACTGTGTGTGTGTGCACTGTGTGTGTACACTGTGTGTACACTGTGTGTGTGTGTGTACACTGTGTGTGTGTGTACTGTGTGTGTACACTGTGTGTGTGTGTTGTGTGTGTGTGTACTGTGCGTGTGTACACTGTGCGTGTGTACACTGTGTGTGTATACTGTGCGTGTGTACACTGTGCGTGTGTACACTGTGTGTGTACACACGCACACTGTACACAGTGTGTGTGTACACACACTATGTACACTGTGTGTGTGTACACTCTGTGTGTACACATTGTGTGTGTACACTGTGTGCACAGTGTGTGTACAGTGTGTGTACACTGTGAGCGTGTGTGTGTACACAGTGTGTACACACACACACTGTGTACAGTGTGGGTGCACTGTGTACACTGTGTGTGCATTGTGTACGTACAGTGTGCGTTACATGTACGCACACAATCAGACAAGTATTCATTCTAATTATTGACAGGCATATGCACATTTAATTACTGCAGTGAAATATACTGCATCAGATGACATCTTATTCTTTCAGTAAAGTCTCGTAGAACGAAATTTAATAGAATACGACGTTTCGATTGGAACACAAGCAACCATCGTCAGGTACAACAAGTGAATGAGAAAACATAGTGAACTTAGAAATATAATGCAACACAGCCAGTCTCCAGACCTTAATCCCATAGAAATCTGTGGAGAGAGCTGAAGGTTCGAGTTGCCAAACGTCAGCCTCGAAACCTTAATGACTTGGAGAAGATCTGCAAAGAGGAGTGGTGGACAAAATCCCTCCCGAGATGTGTGCAAACCTGGTGGCCAACTAAAGAAACGTCTGACCTCTGTGATTGCCAACAAGGGTTTTGCCACCAAGTACTAAGTCATGTTTTGCTGAGGGGTCAAATACTTATTTCCCTCATTAAAATGCAAATCAATTTATAACATTTTGACGCGTTTTCTGGATTTTGTTGTTGTTATTCTGTCTCTCACTGTTCAAATAAACCTACCATTAAATTATAGACTCATCATTTCATTGTCAGTGGGCAAACGTACACAATCAGCAGGGATCAAATAATTTTNCTTGGTTCTTTCGGTAAAGTCACGTAGAAGGTAAGTAATAAAACAACAAAATAAACAATGAAATAATATAATAGTAATATAATATTTTATGTTTTATTTTTATTATATTACTTCCTTCTACGTGACGACTTTACCGAAAGAACCAAGAAATTGAATCCTGCAGTCACGAAAGAAGCTTTAAATCTAAATTTAGATCAAATACTTGTCCCCTCACTGTAACAATAAAACAGAGTTACAAAGTGGCGAGCCGCGTGAAGACACATTAATTTAAACTAACTCAGGCGAGGGCAGGAGGCAAGGCCCCGCGTGGCCAGGCCGCGCCTTGTGATGTTCCAACCTGGACATCGATTCCAATGCTACTCAATTGACATCCCTACGAGAGGCTCTACCTTGGTAAACAACAACCACAAACCACCACGAGAATTATCACTCAGATTCAGAAAAAGCGTGGAGCGGGCAGCTTCTGTTACCTCGTGAAGTCACGCGGCAGCAGAAAGTGACATGACGTCACTTCCGAGATACAAGACACTCCCTCCCACAGATTCAGCAGTGACCATCGCGGAGGTGACGTCACGCACAAGAGCGCGGTGCAGGTGACGTCACAGAGCTGGATTGGAGGTTAAGTTTTTAGATTAAATTTCCATTGCTCCATCTCTTGAACAGAGACCCTTGGGTGCGTGAGCTCAGCAACTACAACGTGGACATTATTGTGTGTGTACACAGTGAGTGTNTGTGTACATTGTGTGTGTGTACATTGTGTGTGTATACTGTGTGTGTACACTGTGTGTGTGTGTGTACACTGTGTGTGTACATTGTGTGTGTACACTATGTGTGTGTACACTGTGTGTGTGTACATTGTGTGTGTACACTATGTGTGTGTACACAGTGTGTGTACATTGTGTGTGTACATTGTGTGTGTACACTGTGTGTGTATACTGTGTGTGCACATTGTGTGTACACTGTGTGTGNACACAGTGAGTGTGTGTATACTGTGTGTGTGTGTGTGTATACTGTGTGTGTACATTGTGTGTGTGTGCACACAATATGGTAGCGCATTCTCTATTCATTGCAGAGGTTCAAGGTTCAAATCGGACAGGCACAGCTGGCTACCCCAGGACATTCACCAAAATATGCGCAGTCTGCTTCACGGCGGATGTAAGACAAGCCACGTGTCACTCACAACGCACAGGTCGTTGCATGTTGGTGTCACGGTCAAAATCGTGCTAATTCCAGACATTATCCAGACATCTAGGTTATTTAATTTAGTGTGTTCTTTCTCCCTCTCTCCTAATGTTCAAACTTGCTTACTTACTACGCGTTTTCCGCACTCATTGACATGTTAATTTTGTCTCTGCCCCTCCNTCTCTCTGCCCCGCCCCCTCTGCCTATTTAAGGCCTCGCCACAGAGACGATCTCCCTCTCTGTGCCTGTGTCTCTCTATGTATCTTGGTGATATCTGTCTGCTCATATGTCTGTCTATAGTTTTTCTGGTTAGAATTTTTTGTTGCTATTTCATTTATACCTGATGATGATTGCTTGTGTTGCAATCGAAACGTGATTCTATTTTACTTTTATTAATTTTAATTTTTTACCTCCGTGACTTTACCGAAAAAACCTAAGAATATTATCCAGAAACCCCACAACCACCTTGTGCCACACAGGGGCAGCTGCCACTTGGGGCGCCCTTCGATTGTTTGAGACGAGATTCATACGAAACACCGAGTTGCTGAGGCAATTAAGCAAGCAACGTATGAATGCAAATGTGATGTTCATAACGTAGTGAATCCATAAGAGGTGTTTTGGGTTTGATCGCAAAAATATATAAATGTGTCGTTCAAATCTGCCACCACCAACTAGTGAGGGTTGTCACGTAAACAGAACGTGCCAATTCGTCACTAGCACAGCACTAGTGTGTAGTGTAGTGTATAATGTAGTGTAGTGTATAGTGTAGTGTATAGTAGTGTATAATGTAGTGTAGTGTGTAGTATAGTGTATAATAGTCTTCCCGTTACAGAAGATATCTTGTTACAGAAGATGTCTTCCCGTTACAGAAGATGTCTTCCCGTTACAGATGTACAGAGGCACAGACACGGAGACAGTTTCAGTTTAAAGTTTAATTTATTTTGAGCTATAACCACGTGACCAATGCGGCAACAAACAAAAACACGAAAAAATAAAATTCTTAAAATGACGACGTGCAACAGAAACATCCAGGAGAAAAAAACTTCCCCAAAAAAGCAGCGCATATCAAACAATGACAACCATAATACAATATAGATTAAAGTTATCAGACACAAAGACAGACACACGCAGAGAGAGAGATGGCTTAGCGAAGTGGCTTATTATCACAGGGACAGACCCAGCAGGTGCCATGGGTTAACTGCTGTGCCAGGCTAGGTGCATGAGGAGGAGGTCACAGGGACAGGCCCTGCAGGTGCCATGAGTTGACTGCTGTTCCAGGCTAGGTGCATGGGTCTGTGTGGTGAGTCTATGGATCTCTGTGTGATGAGTCTGTGGGTCTCTGTGTGATGAGTCTGTGGGTCTCTGTGTGATGAGTCTGTGGGTGTCTGTGTGGTGAGTCTGAGGGTCTCTGTGTGGTGAGTCTGTGGTCTCTACGTGGTGAGTCTATGGGTCTCTGTGTGATGAGTCTGTGGGTCTCTGTGTAGTGAGTCTATGGATCTCTGTGTAGTGAGTCTATGGGTCTTTGTGTGGTGAGTCTGTGGGTCTCTGTGTGGTGAGTCTGTGGGTCTCTGTGTGGTGAGTCTATGTATCTCTGTGTAGTGAGTCTATGGATCTCTGTGTATTGAGTCTGTGGGTCTCTGTGTGGTGAGTCTATGGATCTCTGTGTGGTGAGTCTATGGATCTCTGTGTAGTGAGTCTATGGATCTCTGTGTAGTGAGTCTATGGGTCTTTGTGTGATGAGTCTATGGGTCTTTGTGTGGTGAGTCTGTGGGTCTCTGTGTGGTGAGTTTATGGGTCTCTGTGTGGTTAGTCTATGGGTCTCTGTGTAGTGAGTCTATGGGTCTCTGTGTAGTGAGTCTATGGGTTTCTGTGTAGTGAGTCTATGGTCTCTGTGTGGTGAGTCTATGGGTCTCTGTGTAGTGAGTCTATGGATCTCTGTGTAGTGAGTCTATGGATCTCTGTGTAGTGAGTCTATGGGTCTCTGTGTAGTGAGTCTATGGATCTCTGTGTAGTGAGTCTATGGGTCTTTGTGTGGTGAGTCTATGGGTCTCTGTGTAGTGAGTCTGTGGGTCTCCACACCGAGGTCACGACAATATTCGGGAAGCGTTCGAGTTTTCTCGTTTGGCTGTTGCTGTTGTTGTTGCTGTTGTTGTTGTTGCTGTTGTTGTTCCCAGTAAACGGATGAGGACAGAGCGCCTATCCAGAGTTTGAGATCCTGCGAATCGGAGAGAACGTCTCTGCTGAGCACAGGTACCGCACCACGGCAACTACACACACACACGTAGTAGGTGTTTACCCTTTCAACTGGTACAAAACTGACACCTTTATACAAGGCATCATGTTTGCAATAACCACAACACAAGCAGTCAAAATGCAAACAAATAGAAACAACTCTTTTGTGTTTTATCTCTCTCTCAAATTTAGCATTCTCAGGAAGAACGTAATCAACCAGGTGGGGTGTTGACTGTTATGTTATACTGGTAGGAACAAAGTGGACCAGCCTACAATAGATTATATCGTCCGTCCGTTTGTCGGTTTGTCCGTCCGTCCGTCCGTGTAGCAACATCGCCCCCTACTGCAAACACTTGGCATGACCCTACAAAACCTTTACTCAGTGACGCTTTCCTGGCTAAACAAGTGTAACATTCCCGTATAATTCCCTGAGATAGCTTTTAATTAAAACTTTGAAATAAAAAAAAACTCACAGTGCCCTAAAGCCTACAGCTAGGCCTAAAGCCTAGAACTAGGCCTCAAAGTCTCCCTTCGTATCGTACCCCCGCGTGTGTGCAAGGGAGTTAATGTTTAACAATGTTACATTCCCTGATGCTTTTAAATAGAAACATTTAAATTTAAAGCTTTTACATAAATAATAAAAACATTTAAATTTAAAATTAACTCACGGCGGCCTAAAGCCTACAGCTAGGCCTAAAGCCTAGAACTAGGCCTCGAACTCTCCCTTCGTATCGTACCCCCGCGTGTGTGAAAGGGAGATAATGTTTAACAATGTTACATTCCCTGATGTTTTTCAATAGAAACATTTACATTTAAAGCTTTTACATTAATAATTAAAACATTTTAATTTAAAATTAACTCAGCGCCCTAAAGCCTACAGCTAGGTCTAAAGCCTAGAACTAGGCCTCAAAATCTCCCTTCGGATTGTCCGATTAGATGTAGCAACATCGCCCCCTACTGCAAACACTTGGCAGGACCCTACAAAAACCTTTAGACTCAGTGGGGCTTTCCTGGCTAAACAAGTTTAATAATACATTATGTTTATATTCTTTGGTTATTTGTTCCTACCAGCCCACCCCGCAGGGTCCTGTTCCGACTCTCTGTTGTATACATTACATTTCTAAGTATACTAGATTTGTGTTTCCATTTCATTTATACCTGATGACGATTGCTTGCGTTGCAGTCCAAACGTCGTATACTTGTATTTAATTTATTATTTTCTCTTTATACGTCACTTTACCGAAAGAACCTGTACTGCCACGACGCTTGATTGATTGGTCAGCCACGGTGCCACTGCCGCTCACCAGGGGGCTCTGCTGCCGCCGCCGCCGCCTTCACAGGCACGCGGCGACCACCGCAAGCGTCACCAGCGGGAGCATCGCCGCCGCCACCACCACGCCCATTGTGGGGCTGACGAAGGGGCTCTGAGTCGTCGTGGCGACCGCCTCTTCTTCTGACGAGGAGCGGGCTGGGGGTGGGGGNTCGGGGGGTCACGGAGAGCAGAGAGAAATCCAGCAACGGCGAGCGTCGTAGTCGCCCGTGCCACGAGCGATGTGACTTGTCATCGATAATAAAAACACTGGGACCGGACTCATTTCACTGCCTTGGTGACCCTCCTGGTTCGTCTTTCATAATCAGCGGCCACCATGGATCTACCTGATACACGAACCCCCCGGAGACTAGACAAGCCATCGCCGCCATCTTGTGCACAGCGATCCAACTGGCTCTATTGAAGCTGTCCGGCAAATGAAAAACATCGTGAACTTTTCCCACAAATCTCACTTGCGATTGCGCAAGGAAATCGATGCAACCGCAGGGAGAGAGACACGCGAACAGCAAACGTACAGGCGTCGTGAGGATCAGGATCGAACCCGCAAACTCCTGCGCACCGGGCGAGGTAGTTAACATTTTGGCGTCACTGCGATCGTGGCAGGAGGGAGGAGAGGAACTCACCGTCGTCAGCGCTGGAACCTCCGCCGCTGGCTGGCGGCGTGCGTGCTGACGCTGTGCTCACGCCGTAGAAGCGCTGCCGAGCGGTTGTGGTGGTGGTGGTGGTGCTATCGGTGGTTGTGGCGTCGGTTGCGGCGGTGGTGGTGATGTAGTCCCAGAGGCCTGTGTCCCCGCCCTGCGGCGTGCGTGGTGTGGCGCTGGGCTGCGCCGGGTCACCGCGTGGCACCGCTTCCGGCTCCGAGCTGCTGCTGGCGCCTGTGGGGGACAGTTACCAATGGGAAGGGGAGACAGCGGCGAGCGATTGGCAAAGCAGCCTGAATGTTTATTACCGGCAAAGATGCTGCGTTAGGGGGGATCCACGCGTCTTCGCGAGCGAGAGAAGGGAGGGAGGGCACGGACGTGGCCGAGACGACCTCTGCTGGACCCATAGACTCATCACACAGAGACCCATAGACTCATCACACAGAGACCCATAGATTCATCACACAGAGACCCATAGACTCATGAGTCTATGGGTCTCTGTGTGATGAGTCTATGGGTCTGTGTGAGTCTATGGATCTCTGTGTGATGAGTCTATGGGTCTCTGTGTGGTGAGTCTGGGTCTGTGTGAGTCTATGGGTCTCTGTGTGATGAGTCTATGGGTCTCTGTGTGGTGAGTCTGGGTCTGTGTAAGTCTATGGGTCTATGTGTGATGAGTCTATGGGTCTCTGTGTGATGAGTCTATGGGTCGTGTGAGTCTATGGGTCTCTGTGTGATGAGTCTATGGGTCTCTGTGTGATGAGTCTATGGGTCTGTGTGATGAGTCTATGGGTCTGTCTATGGGTCTGTGTGAGTCTATGGGTCTCTGTGTGATGAGTCTATGAGTATCTGTGTGATGAGTCTATGGGTCTCTGTGTGATGAGTCTATGGGTCTCTGTGTGATGAGTCTATGGGTCTGTCTATGGGTCTGTGTGAGTCTATCGGTCTCTGTGTGATGAGTCTATGGGTCTCTGTGTGAGTCTATGGGTCTGTGTGAGTCTATGGGTCTCTGTGTGATGAGTCTATGGGTCTGTGTGAGTCTATGGGTCTCTGTGTGGTGAGTCTATGGTTCTGTGTGAGTCTATCGGTCTCGTTGTGATGAGTCTATCGGTCTCGGTGTGCAAACCTTCGACGTAGAGGCGTGCCTGGAGCTGTTGGTGGTGCAGCTTGTTGACCGCGTAGCAGGTGTACGTGTCGGAGTCGGCAGGCGACAGGTCCGAGATGAGCAGCGTGCCGTTGCGAAGGTTTGGTGGCGCTCGCTCGCCAGGGAAGCGCCGTGCTCGCCCTGGAACCTGGCGGTGCGCGGTGTAAGCAAAGAGGGGGGGGGGAGAGGGAGCCTGAGTGGTGTGCACACACACACACAGTTTCACTGTGTGTGTCACACACACACAGCAGTTTCACTGTGTGTGTGTGAGTGTTGTACACACACACACACAGTCTCACTGTGTGTGTCACACACACACACATACAGCAGTTCTTTACATGAGGACGGCTGCTTGCGTTGTGGCCGAAACGTCGTGAGAATTGTATTTTATAATGTTTTATTTTATAATTGTATTATTTCCCTTCTACGTGATGACTTTACCGAAAGAACCAAGAAGATGAATCCCTGCAGTCACGAAAGCTTTAAATCAGTATTAGGGTTAGAGGATTACCAGTATGAACTACACTACGTCATCCTTGACAGTGTTTAGTTCATGGAGGCAGTAAAGTAGCCGGGCTAGCGTCGGTCTCACCACAGGATGTTGGACGCGGCAACCCAAACACGGCACATTCCAAGTACGCGGCCTGTCCCTCTGTGGCCGTGTACAGCCTGTCCGCTTCGACAGCATCCGTGGGCCACGGCTGTGCAAGAGGTGGGGGGGGGGGCAGAGACAGGGGGAGGGAGGGAGGGTTGCTGAGTTAGAGGAATGTTGTAGTAGGTTTTTACCCTTTAAACTGGTACAAAACTGACACCTTTATTCAAGGCATCATGTTTGCAATAACCACAACACAAGTAGTCAAAAAAGCAAACAAAAAGAAGTAACTCTAATAATATAATGATATGCACTGTCCTTGATGTTGATTGGTCCACAGCCGAGACGGCTTTCTTTAGAGCCTAGTCCCCATTGGTGTTGGACCAGATGACACCAGAAGCGTACAACTCAAACACAGTGCAATATCAGAGTATTGAGAGCTCTAAGTAAGCATTTACACTATGAGATCTCTTTACCAGTGGTACGCCTTCTGGTGTCATCTGGTCCAACACCAATGGGGACTAGGCTCTAAAGAAAGCTGTCTCGGGTGTGGACCAATCAACATCAAGGACAGTGAATATCATTATCATTATCAGAATTGCTTCTTTTTGTTTGCTTTTTGACTACTTGTGTTGTGGTCATTGCAAACATGATGCCTTGAATAAAGGTGTCAGTTTTGTACCAGTTTAAAAGGGTAAAACCTACTACTATATTTTGCCACTGCTAAAAGAGGTCTCACATGTAGAGGAATGTTGTGGAACCGCAGCAGAGATGCCACCAGGTGAAGCAGGAGGAGATCTTGGGGGGTGGTGGTGGCAGAGTTGACGAGGGAAGCTTCAGGAGGGAAGTGAGAGAGAGAGACAGGAGATTGGAGAATGAGGACGGAGGGAGACACTGAGTGGTTATCCCTCCACGGAACACAGGAGGTGGAATGTGGAGGGGGAGGGAGGGAGGAGGAGGAGGTTTGAAGGGGGGAGCATCACGAGGAGAAGCAAGACAGATGCTTGCCGAGAGGACTCACACAGAGACCCACAGACTCACACAGAGACCCACAGACTCACACAGAGACCCATAGACTCACACAGAGACCCATAGACTCACCACACAGAGACCCACAGACTCCACAGAGACCCACAGACTCACACAAAGACCCACATACTCACACAGAGACCCACAGACTCACACAGAGACCCATAGACTCACACAGAGACCCATAGACTCACACAGAGACCCACAGACTCACACAGAGACCCACAGACTCACACAGAGACCCACAGACTCACCACACAGAGACCCACAGGCTCACCACACAGAGACCCACAGATTCGCACAGAGACTCAGTCGTCCTTCCCCCGCACCTCCGACCGTCATAGTTGGCTACGTGCGGCTCTCACCCAGGACGTTGACGTAGGCGTTGGCCAGGATGGTGCCATGACGGTTGGAGGCCTGGCACTGGTACACCCCGGTGTCTTCCTCCCGCAGCCGGGTCAGCCTCAGGAAGTGCGGTCCACCCGCCGGTCCGGCACCGCGGGGGCTTCTGCTCCGTGGCACGGCGGCACGACGCCCGGCACGGTTTTGCGCGGTCTCGGCGCACGATGTGGAACGATTTTAACCACGATTTGGAATGGTCTGAGCGCGATTTGGCATTGTTTGGCAGGATGCATTTAGCGCAACGCGGCGTGATCCGGCTCACTTCGCTACGTCCTGTGGGTGAGCGTGCGACCGGCTGGGTGAGGGCGTGCACATTGCGGGCGAGTGAGCGGGCAAGTGAGCGGGCGAGTGAGCGGACGAGTGAGCGGGCGAGTGAGCGGGCGAGTGAGCGGACGAGTGAGCGGGCGAGTGAGCGGGCGACTGGTTGACCGAGCGTGTGATTTTACTGCGATCGGTCGACCGAGCGATCGGCTGACGAGCGTGTGCACGTGCACGTCGGTGGACAAGCGGGCGAGCGAGCGTGCGATCGACCCGCGAGTGAGCGGGCAGGGCGAGTGGCCGAGCGAGACTGACCCCCCCCCCGCGTCTCACCGTCGATGGGCACGCCGTTGACGAACCAGCGGATGGTGGGTGCGGGGATTCCGCTTGCGAAGCACGTGAGCTCGGCGCTGTCCCCGGCGCGTAGCTGCGGCTCTCTGGCAGCGGAGCGAACCAGTGCGGCTTCGCTGCAGAGGCCGGGAGGGGGGGGGGCAGGGGGGAGGAGGGGGGGGCGGGGGAGGGCGGGGGGGGAGGAGGGGGGGAGGAGGGGGGGAGAGGAGGAGGGGGGGGAGGACGGGGGGCAGGAGGAGGGGGGGGAGGAGGGGGGGGAGGAGGAGGGGGGGGAGGAGGGGGGAGGAGGAGGGGGGGGAGGAGGGGGGGGAGGAGGGGGGGGAGGAGGAGGGGGGGAGGAGGGGGGGGAGGAGGAGGGGGGGAGGACGGGGGGGGAGGAGGAGGGGGGGGAGGGGGGGGAGGAGGAGGGGGAGGAGGGGGGGGA
>WFAB01003086.1:0-21470 GCA_018977245.1 Lethenteron camtschaticum | reverse complement strand
TCTCTGCGTGTCTCTCTCTGTGTCTCTGGTGTGTCTTTCTGAATCTGCGTGTCTCTCTGCGTTGTCTCTCTGCGTGTCTCTCTGTGTCTCTGTGTGTCTCAGGACAACACGGAGATTCAGGACATGGAGCTGTCAGATGGAGAGGAAGACCAAACTCCAGACACGAACATCCGTACGGAGACTCACCCACTCACTCACCCACTCACTCACCCACTCACTCACCCACTCACCCACTCACTCACCCACTCACCCACTCACTCACTCACTCACCCACTCACCCACTCACTCACTCACCCACCCACTCACTCACTCACCCACTCACTCACCCACTCACTCACCCACTCACTCACCCCACTCACTCACTCACCCACCCACTCACTCACCCACTCACTCACTCACCCACCCACCCACTCACTCACTCACCCACTCACTCACTCACTCACCCACCCACCCACTCACTCACTCACTCACCTACCTACCCACTCACTCACTCACTCACTCACCCACCCACTCACTCACTCACTCACCTACCCACTCACCCACTCACTCACTCACCTACCCACTCACCCACTTACTCACTCACCCACTCACCCACCCACTCACTCACTCACCTACCCACTCACTCACTCACCTACCCACTCACTCACCCACTCACCCACCCACTCACTCACCAACTCACTCACCCACCCACCCACTCACTCACCCACCCACTCACTCACTCACCCACCCACTCACTCACTCACCCACTCACTCACTCACTCACCCACTCACTCACTCACCCACTCACTCACCCACTGACTCACCCACTCACACACTCACTCACTCAATCACCCTCTCAACAACTCACCCACTAACTCACCCACTAACTCACCCACTTAATCACCCACTCACTCACCCACTCACTCACCCACTCACTCACCCACTCACTCACCCACTCACCCACTCACCCACTCACTCACCCACTCACCCACTCACCCACTCACCCACTCACCAACTCACCCACTCACCAACTCACCCACTCACTCATCCACTCACCCACTCAGTGTGAGTCTCTGTGTGAGTCTCTTTGTGTGTCTCTGTGTGTGACTCTGTGTGTGTCACTGTGTGTGTCTCTGTGTGTGTCTCTGTGTGTGTCACTGTGTGTGTCTCTGTGTGTGTCTCTGTGTGTGTCACTGTGTGTGTCTCTGTGTGTGTCTCTGTGTGTGTCTCTGTGTGTCTTACTGTCTCTGTATGTGTCTCACTGTGTCTCTGTGTGTCTCTGTGTGTCTCTGTGTGTGTCTCACTGTGTCTCTGTGTCTCTGTGTGTGTCTCCGTGTCTCTGCAGTTGTCCCACCACCTGCCTCCGTGTCTCTGTGTGTGTCTCACTGTGTCTGTGTGTCTCCGTGTCTCTGTGTGTGTCTCCGTGTCTCTGCAGTTGTCCCACCACCTGCCTCCGTGTCTCTGTGTGTCTCTGTGTGTGTCTCACTGTGTCTGTGTGTCTCCGTGTCTCTGTGTGTGTCTCCGTGTCTCTGCAGTTGTCCCACCGCCGGCCTCCGTGTCTCTGTCGGCTGTCTCCCCGGCGCTGTTGCTGAGCGCACTCACCGCCACGGGGACAACCTCACCCACGCTGCAAGGTGACGCTCACCACTCACTCACCCACTCACTCACTCACTCACCCACTCACTCACTCACCCACTCACTCACCCACTCGCTCACCACTCGCTCACCCACTCACTCACTCACTCGCTCACTCACTCACTCACTCACCCACTCACTCACCCACCACTCACTCACTCACCCACTCACCCACCACTCACTCACTCACCCACTCACTCACCCACTCACCCACTCACTCACCCACTCACCCACTCACTCACCCACAGCCACGGGGACAACCTCACCCACCCTGCAAGGTGACGCTCACCACTCGCTCACCACTCACTCACCACTCACTCACTCACTCGCTCACTTACTCACTCACTCACCCACTCACTCACTCGCTCACTCACCCACTCACTCACTCACCCACCCACTTACCCACTCACTCACCACTCACTCACTCACTCACTCGCTCACTCACTCACCCACTCACTCATCCACCCACCCACTCACCCACCCACCCACTCACCCACTCACTCACCCACCCACCCACTCACCCACCCACTCACTCACCCACCCACTCACCCACCCACCCACCCACTCACCCACCCACTCACCCACCCACTCACCCACCCACTCACCCACCCACTCACTCACCCACCCACTCACCCACCCACTCACCCACCCACTCACCCACCCACCCACTCACCCACCCACCCACTCACCCACTCACTCATCCAATGTCTCTGTGTGTCTCAGTGTCTCTGTGTGTCTCAACGTCTACCGTGTGTCTCCGCTTTTCTCCTCCCAGGGTTGACCAGTCTCCTCCAAACCGCCGTTGCCCAGGCGACCGCCAACCACCACCAACACCACCACCACCACAACCAACAACAACAACACCACCACCAACCGTCGTCGTCCGCGGCAACCGCTCCCCCGCAGGCCCCCGCAGCGTTGTTCGCAGCTCCGGCCCAGCGGGCCAACGCCGACCCTCGGTCCCAGCGGCCGCGGGGGGCTGACGAGCTGCCGCTAAGCGACGGAGACCACGGCAGGGCACGGCAGGCGGACAGACCGGGCGGTGGCGGCGGGGGGGATAGGCCGGTTGGTAGACCGGGAGATAGACCAGGGGATAGGCCGGGAGATGGACCAGGAGATCGACCAGAGGATAGACCAGGAGATAGACCAGGGGTTAGACCAGGAGATAGGCCGGGGGTTGGACCATGGGATAGACCGGGGGATCGACCGGGAGATAGACTGGGAGATAGACCGGGGGATAGACCGGGGGATAGACTGGTTGGTAGACCAGGAGATAGACAAGGGGATAGATCGGGAGATAGACCAGGAGATAGACCATGGGATAGACCGGGAGATAGACCAGGAGATAGACCATGGGATAGACCGGGAGATAGACCGGGGGATAGGCCAGGGGATAGACCAGGAGATCGACCAGGAGATCGACCAGGGGATAGACCAGGAGATCGACCGGGGGGCGGTAGGCGAGGGGGCGTGAGAGTCGACGGGGCCGCTGGGACACGCGGAGCGGCACAAGGTGGACACTCTTCACGTCACCACCACCAGCAGCAGCAGCAGCAGCCCGGGGCCAACGCCGCCGGTAGCTCCGCCGTTGTGGGCAGCTTGGAGAGCCGCATTCAGGACTTCCTGCAGGGCGGAGGGTTCCCCGGCCTGGCTGCCTCCGACTTCGCTGCCGGCACGGGGGGCCGCCCGGCACCCGGCGGGTCCACCCCGGTCCGCGACGAGTTTGTGGGGGCGTGGGGGGGGCAGGAGGAGGGGGGGGAGGCGTCGGTGGCGCCACCCCGACCCAGGACGAGAGGGAGCCCAGCGGCGCCGCCGCCGCGGTTCCACTCGAACAGAAGCAGCCCCAGCGGAGGCTCAAGCTGGCCGAGTGGAAGCAGAGGATGGGGCCGGAGCGCCAGGGCCTCCTGTTCGGCAAGCCGGTCGCCGCCGGTCCGGTAGCCGGCAGCGGCACCGACAGCGCCGCCGACAACGCCGCCGACAACGCCGCCGCCACAACCGAAGACGGAGTGCCCGGCCGCACGGCGACCTACGCCCCCGTTGATATCTTCGGCACGACCGCGACCCGTTGCCCGGTCGCCTTGACAGTAGCCGGCCCGACGCAGCGCGAGTTGCAGCCCGTGGCGGCGGCGGCGGTGGCGCCGGCGGCGATCCCCTCGCCGATCCCGTCGCTGCTCCCGTCGCTGGCCGGGATGTCCAGCGAGACGGTGCAGGCTCTCAGCCGCATGCTCAGCCTTGCGCGGCCGGGCCCGGAGCCGGCTCCGGAGCCGGGCCAGGCGGCGGCGGTGGTGGGGGGGGGCAGCCTGAGCCGGACTTGGCCGAGCCAGGTCACCACCAACACCACCACCACCACCTCGTCATCGGCGTATCCATCCTACTCCGCCCTGAGCTCCGTGCCGAACCAGAAACTTGTGACCTCTTCCGTGACCTCTCCCGTGACCTTTCCTGTGACCTCTGCCGTGACCTCTCCTGTGACCTCCGTCGTCGCTCCGTCGTTGTCATCGTCGTCTGCGACCCGGTCCAACCCGGCGGGCGGCTCGCAGGACGAGGGCCTGCGGATGATATCCAGGAACCTACTGGTCCTCAGCGACCTCTACAACAGCGACGACGATGACGAGGACGAGGAAGAGGTGGCTGCTGCTGCTGCAGAGGAGGAGATCAGGAAGAGGAGGAGGGAGGAGGAGGAAGAGGAGGAGGAGGAAGAGAGAATCAGGAGGAGGAGGGAGGTGGTGGAGGAGGTGGAGGAGGTGGATATGGAGGAGGAGGTCGGCATGGAGGTCTCCCTCCTCCCCCAGGCCCCCGCTGCTCAGCCCTCCCTGCCCCGCGGCTCCACTGCGGCCGGGGTCATGTCTCTGGTGGTGGGCGGCGGCGCGGCGCGTCTCTTCAGGCCCGCCGCGGCCGCCTACCCGGACTCAGCGGCGTCGGTGGCCACCCAGCAGGCCCACGCCGAGGCTTTCCCGGGGGTGCCGGCGACAAGGCCCAGAGCCCCCTCGGGGCCTTCGCCGGCGGTCTCCCCGAGCCCGCGGCCTTCCCGTCGGGAGTCTCGCCCGGGGCCTTCCCCGGCAGGCCGCAGGGTCCCCAGGAGGGCATCGTGCGTCCCCTTGGCATCCAGGAGGCCTTGCCTAGGCCGCCGGGCCTTCTCGGGGAAGAGGAGGAGGAGGCGGCGGCCGCCGGCCGTTTCGGCGCGGCCGCGCCGCCGCCGCCGCCGCAGATGAACGTCCCTCCCATGGCGGCGGTCCCGTTGTCGGAGGGCTCGCTGGCGCCAACGCCGGCGCCGTCGCTGCCGCCGTGCCCCCCCCGGCCGCGGGGGGCCGCCCCCAGCTGCTGGCAAGCGTGCGGCCGCAGGCGCCGCAGCCGTTGGCGAGCGTGCCCCCCACGGTCGTGACGGCGGACGCCCGGGGGAGGCCTCCCGTCGGCCCGGCGGAGCCCTCGGCCCTCCGCCGAGGCCACCCGCCGGCGACGCCGCCTCCTCCGCGCCGATCCTCCTCCTCCCCGCTCCTCCCTCTGTGGACGGCGGCCCCAGGCCGGCCGCGGCGCCCGCGGCGAGGGGACCCCCCGGCAGGAGGCGAGGGTCAGGCCGCTGGTCGCCACGGCGAGGCCCCGCGAGGCCGCCTGGCCCGCTCCCGGCGAGGGGAAGGGCGACGGTTGCGGCCCAGCCAAGGGCGAGGCGGCGCTACCGCCGTCGCCGCCGCTTGGCCAGGGCACGACGTGGGGCGGGGGGCCCGGCATCCATCATCAGCAGCATCAGCAGCATCAGCAGCAGGAGGAGAGCGAAGGGTACTTCCAGCAGCAGCAGATGATGATGGCGGTGATGGATGACGGCGATGGAGGGGGTGGAGGCCACCTCCACCACCACCACCATCACCACCACCTCCACCTCCCGTTCCCCCCGCACGGTGGACCCCCCCCGCCCATGATGCTGGGTGGCGAGCGAGGCCCCGGGGTGGGGAGCGGAGTCCCACCTCCCCCGTGCCCCCCACCGGCCCTGGGGCCCCTCCTCCCGCCGAGGGCTCCGCCCCCCACCACCACCACCCTCCCCACCACCACCAGCACCTCAACCACTACGGCCCCCGCGGGCGTCCGCCTCTTCCTCCTCCCCCTCCTCCGCCCCACCTGCCCCTCCCTGGGCCGCGGGGCCGTGGGTCCAGCGGCCGCCCCACCCCCCACCCCAGCAGCAGCAGCAGCAGCAGCAGGGCGGGTTTGGGCCCGGCAGGGGGATGATGATGATGATGGGGGGGGGCGTCGGCGCTAGGGGTGGCGGCCGCGGCGGCCCGCCTCACAAGAGGCCCTTCATGGGGCCTCCACATTACTGAGCGTGCGTGGCGGTGGCCGTGGGTTTAGTAGGAGTAGTAGGGGGGTTGATGGGGTGGGGTGGGGGGTAGGAGAGAGGGAGTCGAGGGGTAGATGTGGGAGGTAGATGGGAGATGAGGGGAGAGTGGAGGGGGGAGACGCGGGGAGGAGAGGGAACTAGAGTAGAGAGGGGAGACGCGGTGGGAGGAACGGGGGAATGTTGTATAGGCGTATTGTTGTATAGGCGTATTGTTGTCTAGGGGGGATTGTTGTATAGGGCGGAATGTTGTATAGGGCGAAATGTTGTATAGGGGTACCAGGGCAACCCGGGAGTGGGCTGGGGGTCGTGGGCTCTGGCTCCTTCCTCGGGGAAATACGTGAGGTGGCGACGTTTACGTCTTTGTGGGGTTTCTTTTGGGGGGGGGGTTGCGGGAGGGGGGCCGGGAGGGAGAGGGTGGGGGGCATTGGGGGGGCGGGCGTTGGGGATTAACGATTCCGTGTCGCGGGGGTTTATGAAGGAGCCGCGGTGGGGGGGGGGGGGGGGGGCGGGAGGGGGCCGGTGCGTCTGTCGCGAGAGAGATTCGTCCGGGAGGAAACTTCTGAGGTGGAGGAAAGCGGCGAGGGGTTTTTTCTTTCTTTTTGTACTTGCCGAGCCGGCGTTCCCGGCGTCTTTACCCCCGTCTCCGACGCCGCCGATTAGCCGGTACGGTCGCAACGTACGGCGGTGTGATTGAAGTTTAACAGAGACCCACAGACTCACGTACACACTCATAGACTCACACAGAGACTCATAGACTCACACAGAGACTCATAGACTCACGTACAGACCCATAGACTCACACAGAGACTCATAGACTCACACAGAGACTCATAGACTCACGTACAGACCCATAGACTCACACAGAGACTCATAGACTCACGTACAGACCCATAGACTCACGTACAGACCCATAGACTCACGTACACACTCATAGACTCACACAGAGACCCGTAGACTCACGTACACACTCATAGACTCACACAGAGACTCATAGACTCACACAGAGACCCATAGACTCACGTACACACTCATAGACTCACACAGAGACTCATAGACTCACGTACACACTCATAGACTCACACCGAGACCCATAGACTCACGTACAGACCCATAGACTCACACAGAGACTCGTAGACTCACGTACACACTCATAGACTCACACAGAGACTCATAGACTCACACAGAGACCCATAGACTCACGTACAGACTCATAGACTCACACAGAGACTCATAGACTCACGTACAGACCCATAGACTCACACAGAAGCCCATAAACTCACACAGAGACCCATAGACTCACACAGAGACCCGTAGACTCACACAGAGACCCATAGACTCACAGAGACCACAGAGACCCATAGACTCACACAGAGACGCATAGACTCACACAGAGACCCATAGATTCACACAGAGACCCATAGACTCGCACGGAGACCCATAGACTCACACAGAGATCCATAGACTCACACGGAGACCAATAGATTCACACAGAGACCCATAGACTCGCACGGAGACCCACAGACCCACACAGAGACCCATAGACTCACACACAGACCCATAGACTCGCACAGAGACCGATAGACTTGCACAGAGACCCATAGGCTCACACAGAGACCCACAGACTCACAGAGACCCATAGACTCACACACAGACCCACCTCCGATTAACTACGGCCGGCTTTTTCCGGCGGTGCGAAGGAAGTTCAGCATGCACACACAACACGCACACAACACGCACCACACAACACGCACACACAACACGCGCACACACAACACGCACACACACAACACACACAACACGGACACAACACACCACACAACACGCACACACACAACACAACACGGACACAACACACACACCACACAACACACACAACACAACACAACACGCACACAACACGCACACAACACACACACACAACACGCACAACACACAAACACACAACACGCACACAACACACACACACAACACGCACAACACACACCACACACAACACACACACAACACACACACACCACACGCACACAACACACGCACACACCACACACAACACACACACACCACACGCACACAACACACACACAACACACACACAACACACGCACACCACACGCACACACAACACGCACACACCACACGCACCACACACCGCACACACACCGCACACACACCACACGCACACACAACACGCACACAACACGCACACACAACACACACACAACACATACACAACACACACAACACACACACAAGGCGCGCAGGTACAATTTGACCGCCTACGCGTTTCGACGACGGGATTTGCCATTCATCGATCATCGACCACGATCGTCGGCATCGTCGTCGCTTTGGCAAAGACAGCCGCTAGAGCCGACTCCGAACCTAGCGGTGCTGTCGTTTCGGCCATGTTGCCTGGGGGGGGGGGGCAGGGCAGCAGCCACGGCGGCCATGTTGGGTGGGGGGGGCAGCAGTCACGGCGGCCATGTTGGGTGGGGGGGGGGGCAGCAGTCACAGCGGCCATGTTGGGTGGGGGGGGCAGCAGTCACGGCGGCCATGTTGGGTGGGGGGGGCAGCAGTCACGACGGCCATGTTGGGTGGGGGGCAGCAGTCACGGCGGCCATGTTGGGTGGGGGGGGGGCGTCACGGTGGCCGCCATGTTGCTAGTTGGGGGGGGGGGATGGTAGGGACGTCACGGCGGCCATGATTGCGACGGTGGTGGTGACGATGGTGGTGACGATGGTGGTGACGATGGTGGTGACGATGGTGGTGACGATGGCGGTGACGATGGCGTTGACGGTGACGATGGCGATGGCGGTGACGATGGTGGTGACGATGGTGACGATGGTGGTGACGATGGTGGTGACGATGGTGACGATGGTGGTGACGATGGTGGTGACGATGGTGACGATGGTGACGATGGCGGTGACGATGGCGGTGACGGTGACGATGGCGATGGCGGTGACGATGGTGGTGACGATGGTGGTGACGATGGTGGTGACGATGGTGACGATGGTGGTGACGATGGTGACGATGGTGGTGACGATGGCGGTGTGACGATGGCGGTGTGACGATGGCGGTGACGGTGACGATGGCGGTGACGATAATGGCGATGACGATAATGGCGGTGTGACGTTAATGGCGGTGTGATGATGGTGGTGACTATGACGACGATGGCGGTGACGGTGACGATGGCGGTGACGACGATGACGTCATCGGCGGGCGAGTCCAGGGGCGGCGGCGCTGCCGGAGTCGTCGGCGGTTTTCCGTCATTCGTCAAAATTTTGTTTTTTTTGAAAACTTATTTCGTGTCTGCTGAGTTACGACTACGATGATGGCGGCGGTGGCGGCGGCAATATATCTTCAACCTCTCAGTCAAGGCTGTGTTGTCCCTCCGTGTGTGCGCTCGTGCATGTGTTCGGCCGGATCGAGGGGGCTAAACGGGCGCGGCACGGGCTAGAGAAGAGATGGAGTGATGTGGTACAGGAGGACGTGGAGCTGAGTGAGTGGGTGAGTAGGTGAGTGGGTGAGTGAGTGAGTGACACGGGCTAGAGAAGAGATGGAGTGATGTGGTACAGGAGGACGTGGAGCTGAGTGAGTGGGTGAGTAGGTGAGTGGGTGAGTGAGTGAGTGAGTGACACGGGCTAGAGAAGAGATGGAGTGATGTGGTACAGGAGGACGTGGAGCTGAGTGAGTGGGTGAGTAGGTGAGTGGGTGAGTGAGTGAGTGACATGGGCTAGAGAAGAGATGGAGTGATGTGGTACAGGAGGACGTGGAGCTGAGTGAGTGGGTGAGTAGGTGAGTGGGTGAGTGAGTGAGTGACACGGACTAGAGAAGAGATGGAGTGATGTGGTACAGGAGGACGTGGAGCTGAGTGAGTGGGTGAGTAGGTGAGTGAGTGAGTGACACGGGCTAGAGAAGAGATGGAGTGATGTGGTACAGGAGGACGTGGAGCTGAGTGAGTGGGTGAGTAGGTGAGTGGGTGAGTGAGTGAGTGAGTGACACGGGCTAGAGAAGAGATGGAGTGATGTGGTACAGGAGGACGTGGAGCTGAGTGAGTGGGTGAGTAGGTGAGTGGGTGAGTGAGTGAGTGACACGGGCTAGAGAAGAGATGGAGTGATGTGGTACAGGAGGACGTGGAGCTGAGTGAGTGGGTGAGTAGGTGAGTGGGTGAGTGAGTGAGTGACACGGGCTAGAGAAGAGATGGAGTGATGTGGTACAGGAGGACGTGGAGCTGAGTGAGTGGGTGAGTAGGTGAGTGGGTGAGTGAGTGAGTGACACGGGCTAGAGAAGAGATGGAGTGATGTGGTACAGGAGGACGTGGAGCTGAGTGAGTGGGTGAGTAGGTGAGTGGGTGAGTGAGTGAGTGACACGGGCTAGAGAAGAGATGGAGTGATGTGGTACAGGAGGACGTGGAGCTGAGTGAGGGGGTGAGTAGGTGAGTGGGTGAGTGAGTGAGTGACACGGGCTAGAGAAGAGATGGAGTGATGTGGTACAGGAGGACGTGGAGCTGAGTGAGTGGGTGAGTAGGTGAGTGAGTGGGTGAGTGAGTGAGTGACACGGGCTAGAGAAGAGATGGAGTGATGTGGTACAGGAGGACGTGGAGCTGAGTGAGTGGGTGAGTAGGTGAGTGAGTGGGTGAGTGAGTGAGTGACACGGGCTAGAGAAGAGATGGAGTGATGTGGTACAGGAGGACGTGGAGCTGAGTGAGTGGGTGAGTAGGTGAGTGGGTGAGTGAGTGAGTGACACGGGCTAGAGAAGAGATGGAGTGATGTGGTACAGGAGGACGTGGAGCTGAGTGAGTGGATGAGTAGGTGAGTGGGTGAGTGAGTGAGTGACACGGGCTAGAGAAGAGATGGAGTGATGTGGTACAGGAGGACGTGGAGCTGAGTGAGTGGGTGAGTAGGTGAGTGGGTGAGTGAGTGAGTGACACGGGCTAGAGAAGAGATGGAGTGATGTGGTACAGGAGGACGTGGAGCTGAGTGAGTGGGTGAGTAGGTGAGTGGGTGAGTGAGTGAGTGACACGGGCTAGAGAAGAGATGGAGTGATGTGGTACAGGAGGACGTGGAGCTGAGTGAGTGGGTGAGTGAGTGACACGGGCTAGAGAAGAGATGGAGTGATGTGGTACAGGAGGACGTGGAGCTGAGTGAGTGGGTGAGTAGGTGAGTGGGTGAGTGACTGAGTGACACGGGCTAGAGAAGAGATGGAGTGATGTGGTACAGGAGGACGTGGAGCTGAGTGAGTGGGTGAGTAGGTGAGTGGGTGAGTGAGTGAGTGAGTGACACGGGCTAGAGAAGAGGTGGAGTGATGTGGTACAGGAGGACGTGGAGCTGAATGGACTTGCCGATGACCGGTACCAGCGGTGTCAAGATCGGCCTCAGTGGAGGAGGCTCGTGAAGGACGCTACTGGGCAGTTGGAGGCAGTCGCCCTCCAACAACAACGGAGGGCGGAGGAGCGACGCTCACAACAACGAGCGGAGCGCCGGGTGGCTAAAGCACAGCAAGTTGGTACAGTAGGGGGCACAGGTGGTGCATCAGCCAGCCATCTCAGTCAGTCGACCCGTGGCACCTGCTGGGTCTGCCCCGTGACCTCCTGCCAGTGGGCGTTTGACACTTCACGTGGCCTCAAGGTGCACTTGGCCTGGCACAAGTGTCGTGGTGACGTCACCGCCACCTAGTGGCGAATGGCGGTTGTTGTGTGCGTGTGAGGCGCTGCAAGGATGGGTGGTGGTCGCGGGTTGCTGAGGAGATGGAGTCTGCTTCAGTGGCCCGCGATCAACAAGACCTACAGCTCTGCTTTATTGACCTGGTCAAGGCCTATGATACCATCAGTAGGCCTGGGCTCTGGGTTGTTCTTCGTGCTTTCAGAGTCCCTGACCCTCTGCTCACGATCATTAAAGTACCTTCATGATGGTGAGCGGGCTCGGGTAAAACTACGTGGCCGGGAGTCGGAGCCATTCGCTGTACACCTTGGGGTGCGACAGGGATGTCCTCTGGCTCCCACATTATTTAACATCTTTTTTGACCACGTAGTTCGTGAGGCCTTCAATAGCTGTACCGGAGGAATTTCCATTTGGTACAGATATAATGGGAGGCTGATCGATGCCCGGGTGCGGTCAAGGGATGGCTCCCTATTGGTCAACCACGTTATGTATGCCGATCTGGTAATTGCCGCTCACTCAGAGGAGGAGTTGGAGACGCTGCTACTGAGACTGGAGCGTGCCACTAAGATGTGGGGCCTTACCATCAGCCCCAGCAAAACGAAGCATCTGCCTGGGTATTTTGTACCATCGGGCACTCCACCCCCACAACTCCAAATCGGTGATGGGGCAGTTGTGGAGAGAGTGGAAAGTTTCCCATACCTGGCCAGTGTGCTCATGACCGGCTCCGGTTTGACAGCAGAGGTCTCACTCCAAATCAGTCGAGCGGCATTATCTTTTCATCGGTTGCGCAACACTGTGTGGAAGCTACCTGGTCTGTCGCTCCGCACGAAGCGTCAAGTCTTCTCGGCCACGGTCATTCCCTCCTCTACGCTTGCGAAACATGGACCCCCCTAATGGAGCATCTTTGCCGATTGTAAACATTTAGGCTGGCCTGCCTACGATCCATCCTGGGTTTAACCAGGCTGGATTGTGTGAGGAGCTCACAAATCCTTGAAAAATCTGGGCAAAGTCCCATCGGTGAGCTCCTCCGGCAGGCAAGGCTGCGTTGGCTGGGTCATGTAGCCCACATGCCCAGTCACAGCATGCCTAAACGGCTTTTGTTCGGCCGGATCGAGGGGGCTAGACGGGCGCGGCACGGGCTAGAGAAGAGATGGAGTGATGTGGTACAGGAGGACGTGGAGCTGAGTGGACTTGCCGATGACTGGTACCAGCGGTGTCAAGATCGGCCTCAGTGGAGGAGGCTCGTGAAGGACGCTACTGGGCAGTTGGAGGCAGTCGCCCTCCAACAACAACGGAGGGCGGAGGAGCGACGCTCACAACAACGAGCGGAGCGCCGGGTGGCTAAAGCACAGCAAGTTGGTACAGTAGGGGGCACAGGTGGTGCATCAGCCAGCCATCTCAGTCAGTCGACCCGTGGCACCTGCTGGGTCTGCCCCGTGACCTCCTGCCAGCGGGCGTTCGACACTTCACGTGGCCTCAAGGTGCACTTGGCCTGGCACAAGTGTCGTGGTGACGTCACCGCCACTTAGTGGCGATTGGTGGTTGTTGCTGATTGGGTGAGTGGATGGATGAGTGGGTGAGTGGGTGAGTGAGTGGATGGATGAGTGTGTGAGTGGGTGAGTGGATGGATGAGTGGGTGAGTGGATGGATGAGTGGATGAGTGTGTGAGTGAGTGTGTAAGTGGATGGTTGAGTGGGTGAGTGATCATGTGGATGAGTGGATGGATGAGTGGGCGAGTGAGTGTGTGGCTGAGTTGGTCAATGTTTGGGATAGTGGGTGAATGTTTGGGTTAGTGGGTGAATGTTTGGGTTAGTGGGTGAGTGGGTGAGTGAGTGGGCGAGTGAGTGTGTGGCTGAGTTGGTGAATGTTTGGGTGAGTGGATGGATGAGTGGGTGAGTGAGTGGGCGAGTGAGTGTGTGGCTGAGTGGGCGAGTGTTTGGGTGAGTGTTTGAGTGGGTGGATGAGTGGGTAAGTAATTGTGTGAGTGAGTGTGTTGGTGAGTGGATGGATGAGTGGGTGAGTGAGTGTGTGCGAGAGTGGATGGTAAATTGGTATACACAACAATAAACCGTGTCTCCTTGAAACCACGGTTTATTCCCACCCCCTCCAACTCAGAACAACTCCCGGACGAGCCCCCAGCAAATGTGTAATGAAGGTTGTGGAAGCGACTTCTGGAATCCGGTCTTTATTTGTCTTTCTTTACAACACTCCTTCACGCTGCTGACAACGTGAGAGGGATAGAGAGAGAGAGACACGCCTGGCCACGTGGCAGCCTGGACCACGTGGCAGCCTGGACCGGACCACGTGGCAGCCTGGACCACGTGGCAGCCTGGACCACGTGGCAGCCTGGACCCCGTGGCAGCCTGGACCCCGTGGCAGCCTGGACCACGTGGCAGCCTGGACCACGTGGAAGCCTGGACCCCGTGGCAGCCTGGACCCCGTGGCAGCCTGGACCACGTGGCAGCCTGGACCACGTGGCAGCCTGGACCCCGTGGCAGCCTGGACCACGTGGCAGCCTGGACCACGTGGCAGCCTGGACCACGTGGCAGCCTGGACCACGTGGCAGCCTGGACCCCGTGGCAGCCTGGACCACGTGGCAGCCTGGACCACGTGGCAGCCTGGACCACGTGGCGCAGCCTGGACCACGTGGCGCAGCCTGGACCACGTGGCGCAGCCTGGACCACGTGGCGCAACCTGGACCACGTGGCAGCCTGGACCACGTGGCAGCCTGGACCCCGCTCCCGCGTGGCCTCTCCCTCCGTTCGTTCCAGTTCTGACCACGTGTTGTTCGTCTCCACCCCTATTTAATACCCGGGTCACGTGGTACCTTTCCACCAATCCTGGTTAGCCTCTATGGAATCTTCCAGACTCCACCGTAGGCTCCCGGGACCACGCCGCTGACTCGTCTCCCCATTGGCTGAGGCTAAAGCCAGCAGAACCAATCATCTACTTGCAGATGTCACCTTTCCATGACGTCAGAGCCACGCCCTTAGACTTCACCCCCATTGGCTATGGGCCAAGACCGGCAGAGCCAATCATCGTGACGAGTTGTGATCCGTCAGCGACCCGGATGTATCCTCACATTACAAATGTCACGGGGCGACCGGTAGAATGAGAGGCAGATTCAGCTTTTTCCCCCAAACTCTACTCCCCATTCTGCCACCGCTATGCATTGTAATTCATTCTAACTAGCGTGCCAGGGCGTTCTTCCCCCGTAAATGGGGGGGGGGGGGGGGGTTGCCGCGAGATTAGCGGAGTTCTCAGAGACACATCTTGAAGAGGTGTATATATACACACGTGTGTAATAAAAGACTCCGTCAGGCACTGCTGGTCTCCGCTTGTCTTTTATTCAGGTTCTTCTCCGCACCCCCCCTGGCTTCCTCCACGGACCAGCGTCGTCTCGTGCCACGCACGCTCCTCCGTTAGCTCCTCTACTCCCGCACTCCGACGGCGTGCCGAGGTTCTTTCGGACACGTGGCCGATGGAGCGGATCTCTCTCTCGCCACCCAACGTGGCTCAGATTTCTTCTTGGTTCGTTCGGTAAAGTCGTCGCGTAGAAGGGAAGTAATAAACTAATAAAAATAAAACACAATATAATACAATTCTCACGACGTTTCGGCCACAACGCAAGCAGCCGTCCTCAGGTGAAGACCAGGTCTGTCGGGGAGACTTTTATGATTTCCCTTCTACGTGATGACTTTACCGAAAGAACCAAGAAGATGAATCCCTGCAGTCACGAAAGAAGCTTTAAAGTGGCTCAGCCTCTTAACTTCCCCGACTGCCCCGATCTCTTCCGGGCTCCCACTTATATACATCCCCCCCCCCCCCACGTGACCCTGACTCCTCCCGTTCCGGATCGTCCAATCCGGCCTTCCCATACTGCCCCGCTGGCTCCGCCCCCATTCACCTCTCGCCTCCTCCCATTGGAGAGAGGTGAACGGTGGCTCCTCCCACACGCCCCGCAGACCAATGTGGTTGTTGCTGGACCAGAGCCCAGCAACAACCACATTTACGCTCGCATTTTACACGTGTGTTAATAAACAGCCGGGACGCATCGAGGCTTCGAAACGGGTCTATGTGTTGGATTTCTCATTGCGATTTTACAGGACATTAACGCGCCGTAAAAAACACTGACCTTACGCGCAAACCCGTCACAATAACACGTAGACTATCGCGACCAACATCATCCATGATATCGGCGTTTTGGGTTAGATCACGCAAATAAAAAATGTGTCAATAAACCTGCAACGGATGGTAAATTCATCGTTTTGGTTCTTTTGGTAAAGTCATCACGTAGAAGGAAAATAATAAAATAATAAAAATAAAACAAAATAAAATAATAAAAATAAAACATAATAAAATTATACAAATGTTTTATTTATATAATTTTATTATGTTTTATTTTTATTATTTTATGATGTTTTATTTGTATAATTTTATTATGTTTTATTTTTATTATTTTATTATGTTTTATTTTTATTATTTTATTATGTTTTATTTTTATTATTTTATTATTTTCCTTCTACGTGACTTTACCGAAAGAACCAAGAAGATGAATCCCTGCAGTCACGAAAGATTTAAATCGAATATGCACAAATAACACTGGTCAACACACTTTTTCTGGAATAAGGTAATTTTGGGGTGCTGATTCCAAATCTCGCATCGGTTTTTGTCTACCACATCAGGTTTTTGAGATATCAAATATTGCATTTTTAATAAAAACTGCAGAAGAAAAATATTTTAAAAATGTGGATATCTACATAAAATTACATTATAAACACACTATCCTAAAAATACAGCACCATATTTTAACACTAACGCAGTCACTGACTCGCAACAACTTGCAATCGTAAGTGACAGAGTTAATTTCGGGTAAAATCAATGAAAATGGGGTATGCCCATAGCATAAAAATGAGATGTGATAGAGCAAATATGATTTGGAATCAGCACCCTGAAATTAGTCTAAAACAGCTGCAAAAGTCCAGGCCAGAATTTTTGTTGTTGTTGACCAGTGTATTAAACCGCGTGGATGTGAATCTAGCGGATGGCTCTAAAGAAAGTTGTCTCTGTGTTGACACTGTATGAGACTAGGCTCTAAAGAAAGCTGTTTTTGGTGTGGATCAATCAGTTTCAAAGACAATGCATCATATACGACCAGAGGCATGGTTTTTTGTTTGTATTTTCACCTCAAGTATCTGTGGTTAATGTAAGACATGATTAATTGCAAAAAGTTTCAGTTTGGTGTTTCAACATCAAGGGTAAAACCTATTCTTATAGCTTTTGTTCGGCCGGATCGAGGGGGCTAAACAGGCGTGGCACGGGCTAGAGAAGAGATGGAGTGATGTGGTACAGAAGGACGTGGAGCTGAGTGGACTTGCCGATGACCGGTACTAGCGGTGTCAAGATCGGCCTCTGTGGAGGAGGCTCGTGAAGGACGCTACTGGGCAGTTGGAGGCAGTCGCCCTCCAGCAACAACGGAGGGCGGAGGAGCGACGCTCACAACAACGAGCGGAGCGCCGGGTGGCTAAAGCGCAGCAAGTTGGCACAGTAGGGGGCACAGGTGGTGTATCAGCCACTCATCTCGGTCAGTCGACCCATGGCACCTGCTGGGTCTAACCCCGTGACCTCCTGCCAGCGGGCGTTCGACACTTCACGTGGCAGCCTCAACATACACATAGCCTGGCACAAGCGTCGTGGTGACGTCACCGCACTTAGTGGCGAATGGCGGTTGTTGTTGCTGCTGTTGTGATTGAGTGGGTGAGTGAGTTAGACCTGCAGTGCCTGACACACCTGACGGGCAGGTTTGAGGCCTACGACTTTGCAGTGTCTGAGGCACCTGACAGGTAGGATGAGGCCTACTACCGGTAGTGCCTGACCCACCTGACGGGCAGGTCGAGGCCTACGACCGGTAGTGCCTCAGGCACCTGATGTGCAGCTCGAGGTTGGACGGGTCGGCGAAATTCCCGCCGCACACGAAGCACTTGTGCGGCCTCCCGGCGTCGTGCGTGGCCACGTGGCGGCCGCACGCAGACGAGCTCACGAAGTTCTTGGCGCACAGCGGACACCTGTGGAGCCTCCGGGCGCCGTGGGTCATCGCGTGGTCCTTGAAAGCCGACACGCTCACAAACTCTCGGCGGCACGCCCGGCAACGGTGGGACCGGCCCGCCTCGCCCGAGTGGGTCCTCAGGTGGACGCTGAGCGCCGACGGCTGGCGAAAGGCCTTTCCGCAGGACGGGCACTCCACGGAAGGCTGTTCCTCCTCATCCTTGTCGGCGGCCTTGTCGTCGGCGGCTTCGGACAACGACGGCGAGCGGCCGCTCTCGGACGCCACGGGGGTAGGCCTCGGAGCCCTCCCTGAGGCCGCCGCCGCTGCTGAGGCCGCCCTCCCCTGGGCCGCGCCGTGCCTGGACATGTGCCGCTTGAGGGCGGAGGGGCGAGCGAATCGGGCGCCGCAGACCAGGCAGCCGTGCGGCCTCTCCCCCGAGTGGGTGAGCGCGTGAGTCCGCAGCGCCGAGGGGCACGTGAAGGCGTTGCCGCACTCGGAGCAACCGTGGTTCTTGGCCTTCTTCTTGGCCTTCTTCTTGGTGGTCATCGTGGCCTTCCGGCGGGCCCCAGACTGCCGGCTGCCGCGGTCGGCCTCCTCCAGGACCACCTCCACCTCCGCCGGAGGTCGGGGTCGAGGTCGAGGGCCGTCGAATGAGGAAGGGAAGACGCTCGATGACTCGCCGGGCGACGACTCTTCTTCCTTGAAGGGGCGGGACGCTGCTGCTGCTTCTTGTTGTTGTTGTTCTTGTTCGGACAGCAGCTCCTCCTTGACTCGGACGGTGACGGCGTCGGCTTCACGACCTTGGGGGGGGATCGTGTGGGGAGGGGGAAGTGTGGGGAGGGGGGGTCGTGGGGGGGATCGTGTGGGGGGGGTTGTGTGGGGGGAGGCGTGTGGGGGGGGAGTGTGTGGAGGGGGGCGTGTGGGGGGGGGTCGTGTGGGGAGGGGAAGTGTGGGGAGGGGGGGTCGTGGGGGGGATCGTGTGGGGGGGGTTGTGTGGGGGGGAGGCGTGTGGGGGGGGGAGTGTGTGGAGGGGGGCGTGTGGGGGGGGGGTCGTGTGGGGAGGGGGAAGTGTGGGGAGGGGGGGTCGTGGGGGGGGAGTGTGTGGGGGAGGGGCGTGTGGGGGGGGGTCGTGTGGGGGGGAGTTGCTTAGTTGGGGCCTGACAGCTGGTAACATTAAACGTAGTTTCGTTTTAGTGTGGGTCAGAGGTCGCAAACGGGTTTTGATTCACTATGAGACATCTCTTTTAGCAGTGGCAAAATATAGTGGTAGGTTTTTACCCTTTTAAACTAGTACAAAACTGACACCTTTATTCAAGGCATCATGTTTGCAATAACCACAACACAAGTAGTCAAAAAAGCAAACAAAAAGAAACAACTCTGATAATGATAATAATATGCACTGTCCTTGAAGTTGATTGGTCCACACCCGAGATGGCTACCGGTACCCGGCCGGGTACGGGTAGCCGGGTATCGGGTAGGGTACGGGTATCGGGTAGGGTACGGGTATCGGGTAGGGTACGGGTATCGGGTACCCGGTTGCAACCTCTGGTGTGGGTCTCTATGAGTATGGGTCTGGTATGGGTCTCTGTGGGTCTATATGAGTCTCTGGTTCTCTATGGGGCTCTGGGAGTATGGGTCTCTATGGGTTTCGAGGAGTACACTACTGCTACACTCTACTACCACTCTACTACTATACACTACACTATACACTACTATACACTACTATACACTACACTATATACTACTATACACTACTGTACACTACACTATACACTACACTACTATACACTACACTATACACTACACTCTACACTACACTATACACTACACTAAACTATACACTACACTATACACTACACTATACACTACACACTACACACACTATACACTACACTATACACTACAGTACACACTATACACGACACACTACACTACACACACTATACACTACACACACTATACACTAGACTACACACTACACACTACACTATACACTACACTACATGCTACACTATACACTACACACTACACTATACACTACACTACATGCTACACTATACACTACACTACACACTACACACTACACTATACACTACACTACACTACATGCTACACTATACACTACACTACACACTACACTATACACTACACTATACACTACCCTATACACTACTACACTATACACCACTACACTATACACTACACACTACACTATACATTACATTATACACTACACTATACACTACACTATACACTACTATACACTATACACTACTACACTATACACTACACTATACACTACTACACTATACACTATACACTACACTATACACTACACTACACACTACACTATACACTACACTATACACTACACTATACACTACTACTATACACTACTACTATACACTACTATACACTACTATACACTACACTAAACACTACTACACTATACACTACACTATACACTACACTATACACTACACACTACACTATACACTACACTATACACTACACTATACACTACTATACACTACTACACGATACACTACACTATACATTACACTACACACTACACTACACACTACACTATACACTACACTATACACTACACTATACACTACACTATACCCCACTATTGTTCTGCCTCATGGCAGATGGGGGGGGCGTATGCACACAGGAATTTCCTGTTTTTGATGCTAATTTTGGTCACGTGACCAGGAAGTTGCGATTTAAGATTCCAGCTCAACCACGCGGCCGTCGGCCATTTTACACACAATTCAAGATGGCGGCACACATAATTCAAGATGGCGGAACACATCGCGTCCCAGTGAAACCAGCCGCAATTGTCCATTGTGGGACTTTAAGACGCATTGTCAGTTCGTTTATGTTCTTATAATATTGGGAATGCTGTTATAATGTTAGAATGGCCGTTATGATGATGTGAATGCCTTTATAATGCTGTTAAATTGTCCATTGTGTGGCTTTAAGACGCATTGTCTGTCAGTTCGTTTATGTTCTTGTAATATTGGCAATGCTGTTATAATGTTAGAATGACCGTTATGATGATGTTAATGCCTTTATAATGCTGTTAAATTGTCCATTGTGTGGCTTTAAGACGTATTGTCTGTCAGTTCGTTTATGTTCTTGTAATATTGGCAATGCTGTTATAATGTTAGAATGACCGTTATGATGATGTTAATGCCTTTATAATGCTGTTAAATTGTCAATTGTGTGGCTTTAAGACGTATTGTCTGTCAGTTCGTTTATGTTCTTGTAATATTGGCAATGCTGTTATAATGTTAGAATGGCCGTTATGATGATGTGAATGCCTTTATAATGCTGTTAAATTGTCCATTGTGTGGCTTTAAGACGCATTGTCTGTCAGTTCGTTTATGTTCTTATAATATTGGCAATGCTGTTATAATGTTATAATGACCGATATGATGATGTGAATGCCTTTATAATGCCGTTAAATTGTTACGATGAATACGAGGCCTAGTTAACGACGAAGCCTGCTACTTTCCTTATTGTGCTACTTGTAATTTTATAAGTCGAGTCAAACTTGTACCCAAGTAACTATATTGCGATCCTGAGAGCAAGGATGACGAAATATCTCATCCACAATTTAGCGTTACGTGTAATTCTGTACATTTGGGGTGCATTGTGACGAATGCACGATGTGCCTT
The DNA here is from genome assembly GCA_018977245.1 of Lethenteron camtschaticum. Taxonomy (NCBI): domain Eukaryota; kingdom Metazoa; phylum Chordata; class Hyperoartia; order Petromyzontiformes; family Petromyzontidae; genus Lethenteron; species Lethenteron camtschaticum. The sequence continues at coordinate 140 of WFAB01003086.1, read as the reverse complement.
TATGTAACACAGCAGCTTATGCTCTTGTATAGTTATTCAGTGGTAATGTAGGGGCCTGGTCCATCCAGGGTCTATTGTTGAGAAATATGTTATCTAAGACAATGTTCTGATGCTGTGGTGTTCATTCATTTGACCTCGTT
>WFAB01003085.1:0-21490 GCA_018977245.1 Lethenteron camtschaticum | reverse complement strand
AATACAAAGTAGTTTTTTAAAATAGTTTTATAGATATTCTCTTCGTCGCAGCGCCACCGTGTGGATGCGTGCGGTGATCTCAGACCCTGGCGACGGTGGTGGAGGTGGTGGTGGTGGTGGCAACTCACAAATCATCAAGATCTGGACAAAAATCCCAATCGGTGAGCTCCTCCGGCTTGCAAGGATGCGTTGTCTGGATCGCGTAGCCCAGATGCCCAGCCCACCGCATGCCTCAGACAGCTTTTTTCGGGCCGATCGAGGGGTAAACGGACGCGGCACGGGCTAGAGAAGAGACGGAGTGATGTGGTAACAGGATGGATGTGGAGTTGAGTGGACTTGCCGATGGCCCGTACCAGCGGTGTCAGATCGGCCTCTGTGGAGGAGGAGGCCTCGTGAAGGACGCTGCTGCTATCGGGCAGCTGGGAGGCAGTCGCCCTCCAACAACAACGGAGGGCGGGGAGCGACGCTCACAACACGAGCGGAGCGCCGGGCGGCTAAAACCGCAGCGAGTTGACAAATTGGAGGCCAGGTGGTGCCTCGCCAGTCATCTCGGTCATCTCGGTCAGTCGACCGTGGCACTTGCTGGGGTCTGTCCCGTGACCTCCTGCCGGCGGGGCGTTTTTGACACTTCACGTGGCCTTAAAGTGCACCTAGCTGGCACAGGTGCCGTGGTGACGTCACACCGCCGCTTAGTGGCGAATGGCGACTGTTGTGTTGGTGGTCACTTTTCCGTGTCAACGGGACTTTTTGTTGACAGACGGATGATTGATTGATGTATTGGTTGTCGTTTTTTTCCCAGCTGCAGCAGGTTTCCCAGAGTGATTAGCGATTCCACCAGAACGAGCAATCTGTTGATTGAAGAAAATTGCGGATTAATAAAAATTAACCCGTAAAAACACCAAGTTTTTCACTCTAAATCCTTTATATGCGTGGCGGCTAGAGTCCTCTCGTCCTCTGGCTTGAGATGGCTGCCACTATGGGTCAGATGATTGCCTGCCACCATTAAGCAATTGGTAATTGAATATAATATTTTTGTCCTAAAAAGTGTAAAATTTTGGGCATTTTTTCACGAACATTAATTGTCACGCACAACGAGTCTGTGTGGAAAATGTCAGCTCGATTGGATCACGGGAAGTGGGTTAAAAACGAGTGAAAGATTTGCACGGTCGTAAGCAAGCAAGCGAACTTAATATAAAGGATTTAAAAATGAAAAAGCGTTGGTCCGAATCGGACGTTGTGGACCTCTAAATAAGTTAAACCCACACACGGCTAGTGATGTTTAAACACTTAATCAATTCATCAATACATAAATGTATAAAGATCAATCTTCTTGGTTCTTTCGGTAAAGTCACGTAGAAGGAAGTAATAAATAATAAAAATAAAACATAATAAAATCGATTATTTTATTATGTTTTATTTTTATTATTTTTTATTTCTGCAGGGATTCATCTTCTTGGTTCTTTCGGTAAAATAGATTATTTTATAATGTTTTATTTTTATTATTTTTATTATTTCCATTCTAACGTGACTTTACCGAAAGAACCAAGAGATGAATCCCTGCAGTCCCGAAAGCTTTAAATCGAAATGTATAATGATCAAGTTTTTAAACCCTCCGTTGCTGATTGGTCCACCAAAGCACGTCACTGATTGGCTCCCCTGCCTGCCTGAGGCTCGTCGCCAATTGGCCCAAGGGCAACACCGCTTAGGAAGCTCTTTAATTGGCCGAAATTGGCAGCGCAAGCTTTGATGAACCGCTCGTTAAGTGAACGCTCGTTAAGTGAACACTCGTTAAGTGAACGCTGTTAAGTGAACACTCGTTAAGTGAACGCTCGTTAACGTGAACGCTCGTTAAGTGAACACTCGTTAAGTGAACACTCGTTCAAGTGGAAAACGTTCACATTGGAGGGGGAAACTGTAATACTCCCTCCCCTCCCTCCCCCTCGCCTCCCCCCCCCACTCCACTCCCTCCACTCACCCGACTCCCTCCCCTCCTCCTCCTCCTCCCCTCCTTCCTCCTCCTCCCCCTAATCGCCTCCCCCTCCTCCTCCCTCCCCCCTAATCGCTCCTCCCTCCCCTCCCTCCTCCCCCCTCCCTCCCCCCTCTCTCCTCCCCCTTCCTCCTCCCCCTCCCCCTCCTCCTCCCCCCTCCCTCCTCCTCCCTCCCCCCTCCCCCTCCCTCCCCCCCTCCTCCTCCCTCCTCGACGAATCCCATCGAAGGGCTCTCTGCGCTCGGTGTGTGGCCTTAAGGTCAACGCTCGTTAACTGAACGCTCGTTAAGTGAACGCTCGTTAAGTGAACGCTCGTTCAGGTCAACGCTCGTTAACTGAACGCTCGTTAAGTGAACGCTCGTTAAGTGAACGCTCGTTAAGTGAACGCTCGTTCAGGTCAACGCTCGTTACTGAACGCTCGTTAAGTGAACACCGTCGTTTAAGTGAACCGCTCGTTAACCTGGAACGCTCGTTAAAGTGAACGCTCGTTAAGTGAACGCTCGTTAAGTGAACGCTCGTTCAGGTCAACGCTCGTTAACTGAACGCTCGTTAAGTGAACGCTCGTTAAGTGACACGCTCGTTAACGGGTGGAAACGTTCACTATTGGAGGGGGAACTGACTGTCGTGCTTTTATTTTATTTTGGTTTTATAACCCGTTCGTCCCCCTCCCCTCCGTCGGTCACTTTTATTTTTTTTGTGTCGCGCGGTTTTTTTTCTAAGACGTATGTATATTGTTGTTGTACGCATGTGTCACTCGCCGTTCGTCAACCCTCGACTGGGCGGTTCGGCGTCGTTCGCAGGCCCTTGTTATAAATGTATTATATCACGTTTTTATTTTTAACCAAAAAACTATTTCGAATTTTCTATTATCGCATTGTGTGTGCGCGTGTGTGTGTGGGGAGCGGTGGGTGTAGTGGTTAGCGCGCTGCGCTACGCTACGAACCCGGCGACACGAGTTCGATTCCTGTTCAAACGGCCCAACACCGTCAGTGACGATTATCTGAGCCGGTTCTGGGCCTCCCCCTAGGTCGACTCAGCCTCAAATGAGTACCTGGTGAGGTGTGTAAACATCGCCGCTGGGGGAGACAAAGGCGGCCCGGGCGTGGTGCTGGCCACCCACCCCCTCGTGTGCCGTTCCGGCCTTCATAGGTGCTCGCTAACAGCACTTGCCCCAACAGTCTGTTAACGGCTATATGGGGGATCTTTGTCTTTGTGCATGTGGGGAGCCGGTGGTATAGTGGTTAGCGCGCTGTGTGTGTGTGTGTGTAGGTCGTTGGTGCCGGACGGCAACGCTGTGGTGGGCAGTGCCTTGGGGGGAGGGCCAACTTGGATTGGCCTTTCCCCTCGTGGCGTTTGTAGCAGAGGTCGCAAACCGGGTTTTGATTCCTTACCCGTACCCCGGCCGCACCAGGGTCGAAAACGGCTACCCGTACCCGGCCGGGTATCGGGTAGGGTACGGGTACCCGGTTGCGACCTCTGGGATGAAGCCACGTTGCAGGCGCGGGTGGGTTGATTCTAGGCACTTGAATTGTGACAAGAGACAAGACGTTGGGAAATGAGTGACAAACGGTTACTCACCAGTGACTCACGGCCTACCCGTACCTGTACCTGGCCGTACCCGTACCCTACCCGTACCCGGCCGGGTACGGGTAGGGTACGGGTATCGGGTAGGGTACGGGTATCGGGTATCGGGTACCCCGATTGCGACCTCTGGGATGAAGCCATGTTGCAGGCGCGGGTGGGTTGATTCTAGGCACTTGAATTGTGACAAGAGACAAGACGTTGGGAAATGAGTGACAAACGGTGACTCACCAGTGACTCACGGCCCACCTGTACCCGTACCCGGCCGCACCAGGGTCGCAAACGGGTACCCGTACCCGTACGCTATCGGGTATCGGGTAGGGTATGGGTATCGGGTAACCCGGTTGCGACCTCTGGTTTGTAGCCACTGCAGTGGCCAAATCGGCCCTCTGGACGGGTGCGAGGGGCTGGTAACACCTCCACCTTCAATCCAAGTATCATTAGACCACGTGAGAACTATATAACTAAGCTTGTGCAGGAGGCCCCGAGGGGACAGGCGTCTATGACGTCTCCTGGCCAAACCCCATTTGGCGGAGCCAGGAAATTAAATCTTTACCCTCGGGGTTCCTCCCAGAAATGGAAATAAGTATAACCCGTAAAAACAAAGTTTTTCACTATAAATCCTTTATATGCGTGGCGGCTAGAGTCCTCTCGTCCTCTGGCTTGAGATGGCTGCCACCTATGGGTCAGATGATTGCATTGCACCATTAAGCAATTGGTAATTAAATATTATATTTTTGTCCTAAAAAGTGTAAAACTTTTGAAAAAAATGTTCACGAACATTAATTGTCACGCACAACGAGTCTGTGTGGAAAATGTCAGCTCGATTGGATCACGGGAAGTGGGTTAAAAAACGACCGAAAGATTTGCACGGTCCTAAGCAAGCAAGCAAGTGAACTTAATATAAAGGATTTAAAAAGCCACTGCAGGTGGCCACGTGGAATGTTCGAACGCTCGCTGCGGAGGAGAGGCTGCCACTCATCTGTCGGGAGCTGGACCGGTACCGCCTGGATCTCCATGGTTTCAGGAGGTCCGGTGGACCGGCTCTGGCTCCTGCCACCATGAGGGGTGGACAGTCCTCTACTCGGGGCAGGAGACTGCCAAACAACAGGGAGTGGCTCTTCTTCTGAACGAAATAATGAAGGGGGCCTGGGAGCGTGGCGGTGAGGTGTGGGAAGCTGTAAGCCCCAGGATACTTTGGGCTCGCCTTCCCATCAACCGGAGGCGAGGAGTGGTGGTCGTGGTTACTTACGCCCCCACCGAAGACGAACATCCGTGGAGGGATGCAGGCAAAGCCGATGAGTCAGATGCCTTCTATGACCTCCTGTCACAGGTGCTGGCTAAAGTGGCCCCTTGGGATAGAGTCATCATGTTGGGTGACTTCAATGCCCGAGTTGGTCATGATGCTGATATTTTTAAATCTAGAATTAGGATAAAGAAAATAGATGTTTTTAAATGTATAAAAATTATTTGAAAAATATATTTTTAAATGAATATTTTTTTATATATATCTAAAAATCTATTAAAATAGATTAAAATACATTTTAAAAAGAGAAATAGATATTTTTTACGTATAAAACAACAGATAAAAAATAAATAGAAAATTACGATGACGATGACGACGGAGTGGGAGAGAGTACAAAATTAATCTTCTTGGTTCTTTCGGTAAAGTCATCACGTAGAAGGGAAATAATAAAATAATAAAACATAATAAAATACAATAATCACGACGTTTCGGCCACAACGCAAGCAGCCGTCCTCAGGTGAAGAACAGGTCTGTCGGAAAGACAGCGTCATTCACATCATCATCAAAATCATCATTAACATCATCATCAACATCATCATCATCTACATCATCATCATTAACCTCAACATCATCATCAACATCATCATCAACACCATCAACATCATCATCTACATCATCAACATCATCATCTTTTTTTTTCGATGTAAAGCTTTCGTGACTGCAGCAGGGATTCATCTTCTTGGTTCTTTCGGTAAAGTCGTCACGTAGAAGGGAAATAATAAAATAATAAAAATAAAACAATAAAATACAATAATCACGACGTTTCGGCCACAACGCAAGCAGCCGTCCTCAGGTGAAGAACAGGTCCTTTGTCAGACGCTGTCTTTCCGACCGCCCTGTTCTTCACCTGAGGACGGCTGCTTGTGTTGTGGCCGAAACGTCGTGAGAATTGTATTTTTATTATGTTTTATTTTTATTATTTTATTATATTTTATTTTATTATTTTATGTTTTATTTTTATTATTTTATTATGTATTAAGTTTATTATTTTATTATGTTTGTTTTATTTAAATGTTTTATTTTATTATTTTATCATCTTTAATTTTTATTATTTTATCATTAATTTTTATTATTTTATCATCTTTTATTATTTAATATTTTATCATCTTTTATTTTTATTATTTTATAATGTTAGATATTAATTCGTTTATTATGTTATATTTGTATTATGTTATTTTTATTATTTCCCTTCTACGTGACGACTTTACCGAAAGAACCAAGAAAATCAACGCCAAAACACATGCTAATTTTATGCTAATTTATGTTAATTTATGCGCGATCCCGCGCCGGCTCCTCCCCCTTTGCGTGACGTCACGCGCGCGACCGGAAGTTGGGGGCGGGGCGACGGGAAGCGATGGCGGACGAGAAGGTCAGCGCGGTCGTGGCGGCGGCGGCGGCGACTCGGGGGAGAGAGAGATTTGTCTCGTGGGGTGTGGGGTGGGGTGTGTGTGGGGGGTGTGTGTGTGTGGGGTGTGGTGTGTGTGTAGGTGTTTGTGTAGGTGTGGTGTGTGTGGTGTCTCGTGGTGGTGTGTGTGTAGTGTGTGGGGTGTAGTTGTGTGTAGTGGTGTAGTTGTTGTGGTGTGTGTGGGGTGTAGGTGTGTGTGTAGTGTGTGGTGTGTGTAGTTGTGTGGGGTGTAGTGGTGGTGTGTGTGTGTGTGTGTGGGGTGTGTGTGGGTGTGTGTGTGTGGTGTGTGGGGTGTGTGGTGTCTCGTGTGGTGTGTGTGTGTGGGGTGTGTGTGTGGGGTGTGTGGTGTGTGGGGGGTGTGTGGTGGTGGTGGTGTGTGGTGGTGGTGTAGTGTGTGTGTGTGGGTGTGTGTGTGGGGGTGTGTGTGGTGTGTGTGTGGGGTGTGTGTGTGTGTAGGTGTGTGTGGTGTGTGTGGTGTGTGTGTGTGGTGGTGTGTGTGTGTGTGGGGGTGTGTGTGGTGTGTGTGTGTGTGGTGTGTGTGTGTGTGGGGTGTGGGGGGTGTGTGTGGTGTGTGTGTGGGGGGTGTGTGTGGGGTGTGGGTGTGTGGTGTGTGTGTGGGTGGTGTGGGTGGGGGGTGTGTGTGGTGTGTGTGTGGGGGGTGTGTGGTGTGTGTGTGGGGGTGTGTGTGTGGGGTGTGTGTGGTGTGGTGTGGGGTGTGTGTGTGTGGGGTGTGTGTGGTGTGTGTATGGTGTGTGTGTGGGGTGTGTGTGGGGTGTGTGTGGGTGGTGTGTGTGTGGGTGTAGTGTGTGTGTAGGTGTGTGTGGTGTGTGTGGGGTGTGTGTGTGGGGTGTGTGTAGTGTGTGTGTGGTGTGTGGGTGGTGGGGTGGGTGTGTGTGTGTGGTGTGTGTGGTGTGTGTGTGGGGTGTGTGTGGGGGGTGTGTGTGTGTGGGTGGTGTGTGTGTGGGTGGTGTGTGTGTGGTGGTGTGTGTGGTGTGTGGTGTGTGTGGGGTGTGTGTATGTGTGGGGGGGGGTGTGTGTGGGTGGTGTGTGTGGGTGGTGTGTGTGTGGGGGTGTGTGGGTGTGTGTGTGGGTGGTGTGTGTGGTGTGGTGTGTGGGTGGTGTGTGTGGGTGGTGTGTGTGGTGTGTGTGTGTGGGGTGTGTGTGGTGTGTGTGTGTGGTGTGTGTGTGGGGGGTGTGTGTGGGGGGTGTGTGTGGTGTGTGTGTGGGGTGTGTGTGTGTGTGTGGTGTGTGTGGTGTGTGTGGTGTGTGTGTGTGGTGGTGGTGTAGTGGTGTGTGTGGGGGTGTGTGTGGTGTGTGTGTGTGGTGTGTGTGTGTGTGGTGTGTGTGTGGTGTGTGTGTGTGGGTGTGGGGTGTGTGTGGGTGTGGGGGGGTGTGTGTGGTGTGTGTGTGGGGGGTGTGTGTGGGGTGTGGGGTGTGTGGTGTGTGTGTGGGTGGTGTGGTGGGGGGTGTGTGTGGTGTGTGTGTGGGGGGGTGTGTGGGGGGGGTGTGTGTGTGGGGTGTGTGTGGTGTGGTGTGGGGTGTGTGTATGGTGTGTGTGTGTGGGGTGTGTGTGGTGGTGGTGTATGGTGTGTGTGTGGGGTGTGTGTGGGGTGTGTGTGGGTGGTGTGTGTGTGGGGTGTGGGTGTGTGTAGGTGTGTGTGGTGTGTGGGGGTGTGTGTGTGGGGTGTGTGTAGTGTGTGTGTGGTGTGTGCGGTAGGGTGTGGTGGTGTGTGGGTGGTGTGTGTGGTGTGTGGGTGTGTGTGGGTGGGTGTGTGGGTGGTGTGTGTGTGGGGGGTGTGTGGTGTGTGGGTGGTGTGTGTGTGGGTGGTGTGTGTGGTGTGTGTGTGTGTGTGGGGTGTGTGTATGTGTGGGGGGGGTGTGTGTGGGTGGTGTGTGTGGGTGGTGTGTGTGTGGGGGGTGTGTGTGGTGTGTGTGTGGGTGGTGTGTGTGGTGTGTGTGTGGGTGGTGTGTGTGGGTGGTGTGTGTGGTGTGTGTGTGTGGTGTGTTGTGGGGGTGTGTGTGGGGTGTGTGTGGGTGGTGTGTGTGTTGTGTGTGTGTGTAGTGTGTGTGTGGGGGGTGTGTGTGGGTGGTGTGTGTGGGGGGTGTGTGTGTGGGGTGTGTGTGTGGGTGTGTGGTGGTGTGTGGGGTGTGTGGGGTGTGTGTGGTGTGTGTGTGGTGTGGGTGTGGTGTGTGGGGTGTGTGTGTGTGTGGGGTGTAGTTGTTGTGGTGAGTGTGTGTTGTGTGTGTGTAGGTGTGTGTGGGGTGTGTGTGGGGGGTGTGTGTGTGGGGTGTGTGTGGGGTGTGTGTGGTGGTGGTGTGTGTTGTGGTGTGTGGGTGTAGTTGTTGTGGTGAGTGTGTGTTGTGTGTGTGTGGGGTGTGTGTGTGTGTTGTGTGTGTGTGTGGTGTGTGTGGGGGTGTGTGGGGTGTGTGTGTGTGTGGTGTGTGTGTGTGGGGTGTGTGTGGGGTGTGTGTAGTTGTGTGTGTTCGTGGGGTGTGTGTGTGGTGGGTGTGTGTGTGGTGTGTGTGTGTGGTGTGTGTGGGTGGTGTGTGTGTGGGTGTGTGTGTGGTGTGTGTGGTGTGTGTGGGGTGTGTGTGTGTAGTGTGTGGGGTGTAGTGTGTGTGGTGGTGGTGGTGTAGTGTAGTTGTTGTGGTGAGTGTGTGTTGTGTGTGTGTAGGTGTGTGTGGGGTGTGTGTGTGGGGGTGTGTGTGTGTGGGGTGTGTGTGGTGGTGGTGTGTAGTTGTGGTGTGTGGGGTGTAGTTGTGTGGTGAGTGTGTGTTGTGTGTGTGTGGGGTGTGTGTTGTGTGTGTGTGTGGTGTGTGTGGGGTGTGTGGGGTGTGTGTGTGTGTGTGGTGTGTGTGTGTGGGGTGTGTGTGGGGTGTAGTGTAGTTGTGTGTGTCTCGTGGGTGTGTGTGTGTGTGGGGTGTGTGTGTGGTGTGTGTGTGTGTGTAGGTGTGTGTGGGTGGTGTGTGTGTGGGGTGTGTGTGTGGGGGTGTGTGTGTAGTGTGTGTGTGGTGTGTGTGGTGGTGGTGGTGTAGTGTAGTTGTTGTGGTGAGTGTGTGTTGTGTGTGTGTAGGTGTGTGTGGGTGGTGTGTGTGTGGTGTGTGTGTGGGGTGTAGTGTGGTGTGTGGTGGTGTGTGTGGTGGGGTGTAGTGTAGTTGTGTGGTGTGTCTCGTGGGGTGTTGTGTGGGGTGTGGGGGGTGTGTGTGTGGGTGGTGTGTAGTGGTGTGGGGTGTGTGTGGGGTGTGGTGTGGTGGGGTGTGTGTGGGGGGTGTGTGTGGGGGGTGTGTGTGGGGGTGGTGTGTGTGTGTGTGGGGTGTGTGGGTGTGTGTGTGTGTGGGGTGTGTGTGTGTGTGGGGTGTGTGTGTGTGTGGGGTGTGTGTGTAGTTGTTGTGGTGTGTGGGGTGTAGTTGTGTAGTGTGTGTCTTGTGGGGTGTGTGGTGGGTGTAGTGTAGTTGTGTGGTGTGTGTGGGGTGTAGTGTATTGTGGTGTGTGTAGGTGTGTGTGGTGTGTGTGTGGTGGGTGTAGTGTAGTTGTGTGTGTGTCTCGTGGGGTGTTGTGTGGGGTGTGTTGTGGTGTGTGTAGGTGGTGTGTGGTGTGTGTGGTGTGGTGTGTGTGTGTTGTGTGGTGTTTGGTGGTGTGTGTGTGTTGTGTGGTGTGTGTGTGTTGTTGTGTGGTGTTTGGTGGTGTGTGTAGGTGGGTGTGTGTGTGTGTAGTGTGTGTGTGTGTCACTGTGTGTCTGTGTGTGTGTAGTGTGTGTGTGTGTCACTGTGTGTCTGTGTGTGTGTGTAGTGTGTGTGTGTGTCACTGTGTGTCTGTGTGTGTGTGTGTCACTATGTGTGTGTCTGTGTGTCTCACTGTGTGTGTACAGTTCGTTTGTCTCGGGGCGCGGTTACAGTGTGTGTACAGTGAGCGCGCGGCGCCACGCGGCGAGTACAGTCCTTGTACAGTGCTGTGCCATGCGTCGAATTACAGTGCATGTACAGTGCCGTACAGTGAAAAGCGTGCGGCGCCGCGCGTACAGTACGTACAGTGCACGTGGGTACAGTGCACGTGGGTACAGTCCACGTGGGTACAGTGCACGTGGGTACAGTGCACGTGGGTACAGTGCGTGAACAATACACGTGGGTACAGTGCACGTGGGTACAGTGCGCGTGGGTACAGTGCACGTGGGTACAGTGCGTGTACAGTGCGCTGTGCCCCCCCTCCCCCCCCTCAGGACCCCCTGCGGAAGCTTCGAGACCTGGCGGAGCTGAAGGAGCAGCTCAGGGGCTGCAGCAGCAGCTGGAGGAGAGCGGAGGGGCAGCCGCGGTGAGGGCAGCAGCTGCCCACAGACTCAGCACAGATACCCATAGACTCAGCACTACAACATAGACTCAGCACACACCCACACTGCCCACAGACTCAGCACAGACTCAGCACTACAACACAGACTCAACACAGACTCAACACTGCCCACAGACTCAGCACAGATACAGCACAGATACCCATAGACTCACCATCAACTCAGCACAGACTCACACTGATACCACAGACTCAGCACAGACTCAGGGGGCTGCAGCAGCAGCTGGAGGGGCAGCCGCGGTGAGGGCAGCAGCTGCCCACACACTCAGCACACACTCACACTGCCCACAGACTCAGCATAGACTCAGCAGTCACCACAGACTCAGCAGTCACCACAGACTCAGCACTGCCCATAGACTCAGGGGGCTGCAGCAGCAGCTGCAGGAGAGCGGAGGGGCAGCCGCGGTGAGGGCAGCAGGTGCCCACAGACTCAGCACTGTCACCACAGACTCAGCACACACTCACACTGCCCCACAGACTCAGCACAGACTCAGCACTACACCACAGACTCAGCACACACTCACACTGCCCACAGACTCAGCACAGATACCCAGAGACTCACCATCAACTCAACACAGACTCAGCACTGTCACCCATAGACTCAGCACACACTCAGCACTGTCACCCATAGACTCAGCACTGTCACCCATAGACTCAGCACACACTCAGCACTGTCACCCATAGACTCAGCACTGTCACCCATAGACTCAGCATCAACTCAACACAGACTCAGCATAGACTCAGCACTGTCACCCATAGACTCAGCATAGACTCACACTGGATACCACAGACTCAGCACAGACTCAGGGGGCTGCAGCAGCAGCTGGAGGAGAGTGGAGGGGCAGCAGCTGCCCACAGACTCAGCACAGACTCAGCACTACACCACAGACTCAGCACACACTCACACTGCCCACAGACTCAGCACACACTCAGCACTACACCACAGACTCAGCACACACTCACACTGCCCACAGACTCAGCACAGACAGCACTACACCACAGACTCAACACTGATACCACAGACTTAACACTGTCACCCATAGACTCACCATAGACTCAGCACTGTCACCCATAGACTCACCACAGACTCAACACAGACTCACACTGCCCACAGACTCAGCATGGACTCAGCAGTCACCACAGACTCAGCACTGCCCATAGACTCAGGGGGCTGCAGCGGCAGCTGGAGGAGAGTGGAGGGGCAGCCGCGGTGAGGGCAGCAGCTGCCCACAGACTCAGCACACACTCAGCACTGTCACCATAGACTCAGCACTACAACATAGACTCAGCACACACTCACACTGCCACAGACTCAGCACAGACTCAGCACAGACTCAGCACTACAACACAGACTCAACACTGATACCACAGACTTAACACTGTCACCCATAGACTCACCACAGACTTAACACTGTCACCCATAGACTCACCACAGACTCAACACAGACTCACACTGCCCACAGACTCAACATAGACTCAGCAGTCACCATAGACTCAGCAGTCACCACAGACTCAGCAGTCACCACAGACTCAGCACTGCCCATAGACTCAGCACAGACTCAGCACTGTCACCCATAGACTCAGCAGTCACTACAGTCTCAGCAGTCACCACAGACTCAGCACTGCCCATAGACTCAGCACAGACTCAGCATTGTCACCCATAGACTCAGCAGTCACCACAGACTCAGCAGTCACCACAGACTCAGCACTGCCCATAGACTCAGGGGCTGCAGCAGCAGCTGGAGGAGAGTGGAGGGCAGCCGCGGTGAGGGCAGCAGCTGCCCACAGACTCAGCACAGATACCAGAGACTCACCATCAACTCAACACAGACTCAGCACTGTCACCCATAGACTCAGCACACACTCAGCACTGTCACCCCATAGACTCAGCACACACTCAGCCACTGTCACCCATAGACTCAGCACTGTCACCCATAGACTCAGCACTGTCACCCATAGACTCAGCATCAACTCAGCATAGACTCAGCATAGACTCAGCACTGTCACCCATAGACTCAGCACAGACTCACACTGCCCACAGACTCAACACAGACTCAGCATCAACTCAGCATCAACTCAGCATAGACTCAGCACAGACTCACACTGCCCACAGACTCAACACAGACTCAGCACTGTCACCCATAGACTCAACACTGTCACCCATAGACTCAACACTGCCCATAGACTCAACACTGTCACCCATAGACTCAACACTGCCCATAGACTCAACACTGTCACCCATAGACTCAACACTGCCCATAGACTCACACTGTCACCCATAGACTCAACACTGCACCATAGACTCAACACTGTCACCCATAGACTCAACACTGCCCATAGACTCAACACTGCCCATAGACTCAACACTGCCCATAGACTCAACACTGCCCATAGACTCAACACTGCCCATAGACTCAACACTGTCACCCATAGACTCAACACTGCCCATAGACTCAACACTGTCCATAGACTCAACACTGCCCACAGACTCAGCACTGTCACCCATAGACTCAGCACTGCCCATAGACTCAACACTGCCCATAGACTCAACACTGCCCACAGACTCAGCACTGTCACCCATAGACTCAGCACTGTCACCCATAGACTCAACACTGCCCCATAGACTCAACACTGCCCAAGACTCAGCACTGTCACCCATAGACTCAGCACTGTCACCCATAGACTCAGCACTGCCACCCATAGACTCAACATAGACTCACACTGCACCCATAGACTCAGCACTGCCCCAGACTCAACTCACTCAACACAGACTCAGCACTGTCACCCATAGACTCAACACTGTCACCATAGACTCAGCACTGTCACCCATAGACTCAACACTGTCACCCATAGACTCAGCACTGTCACCCATAGACTCAACACTGTCACCCATAGACTCAGCACTGTCACCCATAAGACTCAACACTGTCACCCATAGACTCAACACTGTCACCCATAGACTCACACTGCACCCATAGACTCAGCACTGCCACCCATAGACTCACACTGCACCCATAGACTCAACACTGTCACCCATAGACTCAGCACTGCACCCATAGACTCAGCACTGCCACCCATAGACTCAGCACTGCCACCCATAGACTCAGCACTGCCACCCATAGACTCAGCACTGCCACCCATAGACTCAGCACTGCCACCCATAGACTCAGCACTGCCACCCATAGACTCAGCACTGCACCCATAGACTCAGCACTGCCACCCATAGACTCAGCACTGCCACCCATAGACTCAGCACTGCCACCCATAGACTCAGCACTGCCACCCATAGACTCAGCACTGCCACCCATAGACTCAACACTGTCACCCACAGACTCAGCACTGCCACCCATAGACTCAGCACTGCCACCCATAGACTCAGCACTGCACCCATAGACTCAGCACTGCCACCCATAGACTCAGCACTGCACCCATAGACTCAGCACTGCCACCCATAGACTCAGCACTGCACCCATAGACTCAGCACTGCCACCCATAGACTCAGCACTGTCACCCATAGACTCAGCACTGTCACCCATAGACTCAGCACTGCCACCCATAGACTCAGCACTGCACCCATAGACTCAGCACTGCCACCCATAGACTCAGCACTGTCACCCATAGACTCAGCACTGCCACCCATAGACTCAGCACTGCCACCCATAGACTCAACACTGTCACCCATAGACTCAGCACTGTCACCCATAGACTCAGCACTGCCACCCATAGACTCAGCACTGTCACCATAGACTCAGCACTGTCACCCATAGACTCAGCACTGTCACCCATAGACTCAGCACTGCACCCATAGACTCAGCACTGCCACCCATAGACTCAGCACTGCCACCCACAGACTCACACTGTCACCCACAGACTCAGCACTGTCACCCATAGACTCAGCACTGCCACCCATAGACTCAGCACTGCCACCCATAGACTCAACACTGTCACCCATAGACTCAGCACTGCCACCCATAGACTCAGCACTGCCACCCATAGACTCAGCACTGTCACCATAGACTCAGCACTGTCACCCACAGACTCAGCACTGTCACCCATAGACTCAGCACTGTCACCCACAGACTCAGCACTGTCACCCACAGACTCAACACTGTCACCCACAGACTCAACACTGCCCATATACTCAACATTGTCACCCACAGACTCAACACTGCACCATAGACTCAACACTGCACCAGACTCCACACTGCACCACAGACTCCACACTGCACCATCGACTCAACACAAACGCCACTCACTCTATCCCCCCCCACCCTTCCACCCACCACCCCCCCTCCCCCCCACCACCCCCCTCCACCCCCCCCTCCACCCCAGGCCGGGGGCTCCGTGCTCAGCTCCCCGCTGCTCAAGGGTTTCGCTTTGGGCTTCGTGTTTGCGAGGCTGCGATTGGCCGGTGTGACCGGGGCGTTGATGGGCGTTGTGGCCGGGGCCTACGCCGCACAGAGCTACGAGCTGCCAGACGTCGGCCTCACCATCGCCTCGTACATGCGCCGCGTGAGGGGCGACGACGGAGGGCCCCGGGAGTGAGCTCCGCCGTGGGGCTCTCTGGGAGTGAGCTCCGCCGTGGGGGTGTGTGTTGAGTGTGGGGTGTGAAACTACCTACCCACCCACCACTCTCCACTCTCCACCAAAGACTGAGGTCCTCTACAGGACCACCCCCCCCACCACCTCCCCCCCACCACCAGTTAGGTCAATCGGAAGCCTCAGGAGAGAGCTCCGCCGTGGGCTCTGTGTTGAGTGTGGGGTGTGAATCTACCTACCTACCCACCCACCACTCTCCACTCTCCACCCACCAAAGACTGAGGTTCTCCACAGGACTACCCACCACTGCCCCCCCCCCACCACCACCCCCCCCACCACCACCCCCACCACATCCCCACCACCCCCCCCCACCACCCCCACCACCCCCCCCCCCACCACCAGTGAGGTCAATCAGAAGAGCCCCAGGAGTGAGCTCCGCCTCGGGCCTGTCGGTCAAATATCCACTCGGGGAGGGGGGCGTGCCCACGTGTCACCTCCACCAGGGGGACCACCACGTGTCACCTCCGCCAGGGGGACCACCACGAGTCACCTCCACCAGGGGGACCACCACGAGTGTCGCCTCCGCCAGGGGGACCACCACGAGTGTCGCCTCCACCAGGGGGACCACCACGTGTCACCTCCACCAGGGGGACCACCACGTGTCGCCTCCACCAGGGGGACCACCAGTGTCACCTCCACCAGGAGGCCCACCAAGAATCGTCTCCGTCGTGGGGCCTCTGTGTGGGGCCTGTGAGTGAGCTCCACCAGGGCACCACGAATGACCTCCGCAAGAGGCCTATTGGGGCCCACAATGGAGTATTTCTTTCAGACTATATCCACGCACACACGTGTGTGGGATGTCCTCGCTCCTCTGCCGGGTGACTGTTGGGCTCCTGATGGAGCTCCGCGAGGGGGCTTGAGTGGATATGCATGACTAGACTTCTGCTGCTGTATTGTGTGAGTGTGTGCATGTCTGTGTGTGTGTCTGTGTGTGTGTGTCTGTGTGTGTGTGTCTGTGTGCGTGTGTGTGTCTGTGTGTGTGTGTCTGTGTGCGTGTGTGTGTCTGTGTGTGTGTGTCTGCGTGTGTGTCTGTGTGTGTGTGACTGTGTGTGTGTGTCTGCGTGTGTGTCTGTGTGCGTGTGTCTGTGTGTGTGTGTCTGTGTGCGTGTGTGTGTCTGTGTGTCTGTGTGCGTGTGTGTGTCTGTGTGTGTCTGCGTGTGTGTCTGTGTGTGTGTGACTGTGTGTGTGTCTGTGTGTGTGACTGTGTGTGTGTGTGACTGTGTGTGTGTCTGTGTGTGTATGTGTGACTGTGTGTGTGTGTCTGTGTGTGTGACTGTGTGTGTCTGTGTGTGTGTGTCTGTGTGTGTCTGTGTGTGTGTGACTGTGTGTGTCTGTGTGTGTGTGACTGTGTGTGTGCGTGCGTGTGTCTGTGTGTGTGTGACTGTGTGTCTGTGTGTGCGTGTGTCTGTGTGCGTGTGGGGAGCGGTGGGTGTAGTGGTTAGCGCTACGCTGCGCTATAAACCTGGCGATCCGAGTTCGATTCCCGCTCACGGCCAACACCACCACGTGACGATTATCTGAACAGGCCTGGGCCTCCCCTAGGTCGACTCGGCCTCAAACGAGCCCACCGAGTGTAGCCCGGTGCGACGTGGTGGTGGTAAACATCTGCACTGGTGGGGAGACAAAGGCGGCCGGGCGTGGTGGTGGTGGTGGTGGTGATGGTGGTGGTGGTGATGGTGGTGGGGGTGGTGGTGGTGGTGGGGGTGGTGGTAGTGGGGGTGGTGGTGGTGGTGGTGGGGGTGTTGGTGGTGGGGGTGGTGGTGATGGTGATGATGGTGGTGAGGGGAGCGGAATCTGCGTCTTGTGCGTCTTAAGTTGCTAGCGTCGGGTTTACCGTGTCGCGTCTTTTGCCTTAAACCATGGACCCCCCACCCACCCCCACCCAAGTGTTCGGGCACACACACACCGAGACTCACGATGGCCGTGTGGGAGACACTGAGAGCCCTGGGTCTCTCTCTCTCAGGGGTTCATGATGGCCGTGTCAGAGACACTGAGAGCCTGGGTCTGGGTGTCTCTCTCTCTCAGGGGGTTCACGATGGCCGTGTCAGAGACACTGAGAGCCTGGGTTCAAGCCCTGGGTCTGGGTGTCTCTCAGGGAGTTCACGATGGCCGTGTCGGAGACACCGAGAGCCTGAGTTAGAGAGCCTGGGTCTGGGTGTCTCTCTCTCTCAGTGGGTTCACGATGGCCGTGTCGGAGACACCGAGAGCCTGGGTCTGGGTGTCTCTCTCTCAGGGGGTTCACGATGGCCGTGTGGGAGACACTGAGAGCCTGGGTCTGGGTGTCTCTCTCTCTCTGGGGGTTCACGATGGCCGTGTGGGAGACACTGAGAGCCTGGGTCTGGTGTCTCTCTCTCTCAGGGGGTTCACGATGGCCGTGTGGGAGACACTGAGAGCCTGGGTCTGGGTGTCTCTCTGTGGGCTCATAATCGCCGTGTCGGAGACACTGAGACCCTGGGTTAGAGAGTCCTGGGTCTGGGTGTCTCTCTCAGGGGGTTCACGATGGCCATGCTGGAGACACCGAGAGCCTGGGGTCGAACCGCCTGAGTTTCTGGGTGCCTCTTCTCCCTCAACGGGCCCACCTCCCGTCCAGCGGCACGGAACTGGGCGAGCGGCCGGGGGGGTGGGTTGGGGGGGTGGGTGGGGTGTCCGTCACAGCGAGCGCGGGACATTTCAGAAGCAACCGGCGGCTGCATCCGGGGTCAACGGCCAGGGGTCAACGGCCAGGGGTCAACGGTCCAACGCATCTCAGCTTCCTTCAAACATTTCACGATTCAGTCAAGTTCACAGTCCCCCTCCCCCCTCCCTGCCCTCCCCTCTGTGCCGTGCGGGGGTTGTGTGGGTTGGGGAGTTGTTGGTTGTTGATGTTGTTTGTTGTTGTTGATGATTCGCGAAATAAAGTCCGGCCGATGTATGAACGCGTCTGTGACCTCGAAGAGGGAGAGACCTTTGGTTTTTGGCGGATTGGGCAGCTGGTAGGAACGTTGGGTTGCTCGGTCAACGGCCGGGGGTCAACGGCCGGGGTCAATGGCCGGGGTCAATGGCCAGGGTCAACGGCCGGGGGTCAACGGCCAGGGTCAACGGCCGGGGGTCAACGGCCAGGGTCATTGGCCAGGGGTCAACGGCCGGGGTCAACGGCCGGGGTCAACGGCCGGGGGTCAACGGCCGGGGTCAACGGCCGGGGGTCAACGGCCGGGGGTCAACGGCCGGGGTCAACGGCCGGGGGTCAACGGCCGGGGTCAACGCCGGGGGTCAACAGCGGCATGGTGTATTCCGCAAATAGGACCGACTGTTGGGGCGGTCACACATCCATCTGAAGACATGATAGGGGTCTGTGTTTCAAAAAGATGGACCCCGATTTGAAAGCCACCTACTTGCTTTGAAACTTGATCCGTCGTTTTTGAAACGCCCCCCCCCCCCCCCCCCCCCCCGGTTTGCAGTGAAACGTTGGATCGCGATCGAGTTTGGTCGGCGAGCGTTTAGAAACAAAATGTGTCACGGGGTGGTTTTGGTTCTTTTATTTCGTCACCGCCACGTCGCCGTGACGTCATCGCCGTGACGTCTTCGCCGTGACGTCATCGCCGTGACGTCATCGCCGTGACGTCTTCGCCGTGACGTCATCGCCGTGACGTCTTCGCCGTGACGTCGTCAGCGCTGATGGAAGACCACCTGGAGGTAGTCAACATCTCATGGCCACCGTGATGATGATGAGAGAGACGCAGACTCCAAATATACAGCAGCAGGCGTCGTCAAGATCGTCGCGGTGACGAGGTCGTCGCGGTGACGAGGACGTGGTAACGAGGTCGTCGCGGTGACGGGGTCGTCGCGGTGACGAGGTCGCGTCGTCGCGGTGACGAGGTCGTCATGGTGACGGGGTCGTCGCGGTGACGAGGTCGCGTCGTCGCGGTGACGAGGTCGTCATGGTGACGGGGTCGTCGCGGTGACGAGGTCGCGTCGTCGCGGTGACGAGGTCGTCGCGGTGACGGGGTCGTCGCGGTGACGAGGTCGCGTCGTCGCGGTGACGAGGTCGTCATGGTGACGGGGTCGTCGCGGTGACGAGGTCGCGTCATCGCGGTGACGAGGTCGTCATGGTGACGGGGTCGTCGCGGTGACGAGGTCGCGTCGTCGGTGTCCGTGACGGTGAAGCCGGCACCGAAGAGGTTGCCGCCATTAGAAGAAAGTTCACCCGCCGCAGATTTGTGCGAGTCGGATTGTTGACGCCCCCCCCCCCCCCGTCCCTCACGGTCGAAGGCTCGCGCGGTAAGAGACGGAGAGCCAGGCAGGAGCCAGCAGGAGCCAGGCAGCTCGCAGAGCCAGGCAGGAGCCAGGCAGCTCGCAGAGCCAGGCAGGAGCCAGCCAGCTCGCAGAGCCAGCTCGCAGAGCCAGGCAGGAGCCAGGCAGGAGCCAGCCAGCTCGCAGAGCCAGCTCGCAGAGCCAGGCAGGAGCCAGCAGCTCGCAGAGCAGGCAGAGCAGCCAGCTCGCAGAGCCAGCTCGCAGAGCAGGCAGACAGCAGGAGCCAGCCAGCTCGCAGAGCCAGCTCGCAGAGCCAGGCAGAGCCAGCCAGCTCGCAGAGCCAGCAGCTCGCAGAGCCAGGCAGAGCCAGGCAGGAGCCAGCCAGCTCCAGGCCAGCTCGCAGAGCCAGCAGGAGCCAGCCAGCTCGCAGAGCCAGGCAGCTCGCAGAAGCCAGGCAGGAGCCAGGCAGGAGCCAGGCAGCTCGCAGAGCCAGGCAGGAGCCAGGCAGCTCGCAGAGCCAGCAGGAGCCAGGCAGCTCGCAGAGCCAGGCAGGAGCCAGCCAGCTCGCAGAGCCAGCCAGCTCGCAGAGCCAGGCAGCTCGCAGAGCCAGGCAGGAGCCAGGCAGGAGCCAGGCAGCTCGCAGAGCCAGGCAGGAGCCAGGCAGCTCGCAGAGCCAGGCAGGAGCCAGGCAGGAGCCAGGCAGGAGCCAGCTAGCAGAGCCAGGCAGGAGCCAGGCAGGAGCCAGGCAGCTCGCAGAGCCAGGCAGGAGCCAGGCAGGAGCAGGCCAGGGCAGCTCGCAGAGCCAGGCAGGAGCCAGGCAGGAGCCAGGCAGCTCGCAGAGCAGGCAGGAGCCAGGCAGCTAGCAGAGCCAGGCAGGAGCCAGCAGCTCGCAGAGCCAGCTAGCAGAGCCAGGCAGGAGCCAGGCAGCTCGCAGAGCCAGGCAGGAGCCAGGCAGCTCGCAGAGCCAGGCAGGAGCCAGGCAGTAGCAGAGCCAGGCAGGAGCCAGGCAGCTAGCAGAGCCAGGCAGGAGCCAGCCCAGCTAGCAGAGCCAGGCAGGAGCCAGGCAGCTCGCAGAGCCAGGCAGGAGCCAGGCAGCTAGCAGAGCCAGCTAGCAGAGCCAGGCAGGAGCCAGGCAGCTAGCAGAGCCAGGCAGGAGCCAGGCAGTCGCAGAGCCAGGCAGGAGCCAGCAGGAGAGGCAGGGAGGAGAGGCAGGGAGCCCGCGCTGGCGCCCACTGACTGAGCGTGTAGTCTGTGT
This sequence comes from Lethenteron camtschaticum, assembly GCA_018977245.1. Taxonomy (NCBI): domain Eukaryota; kingdom Metazoa; phylum Chordata; class Hyperoartia; order Petromyzontiformes; family Petromyzontidae; genus Lethenteron; species Lethenteron camtschaticum. The sequence goes on along the minus strand of WFAB01003085.1, from coordinate 785 downwards.
CCCTCTGCCTCTCATCTCTGTCTCTGTCTCTGTGTGTCTCTGTGTCTCTCTGTCTCTCTGTGTCTCTCTGTGTCTCTGTGTCTCTCTGTGTTTCTCTCTGTCTCTCTCTGTCTCTCTCTGTCTCTGTGTGTCTCTGTGTGTCTCTGTGTCTCTCTCTATCTGCCTCTCATCTCTGTCTCTCTGTGTGTCTCTGTGTGTCTCGGTCTCTCTGTGTCTCTCTCTGTCTCTCTCTGTCTCTCTCTCTGTCTCTCTGTGTCTCTCTGTGTCTCTATGTGTCTCTCTGTTTCTCTGTATTCTCTGTGTCTCTGTGTCTCTCTCTATCTGCTCTCATCTCTGTCTCTCTGTGTGTCTCTGTGTGTCTCTGTTCTGTTCTCTCTCTGTCTCTCTCTGTCTCTCTCTGTCTCTCTGTGTGTCTCTCTGTGTTTCTCTGTATTTCTCTGTGTCTCTCTGTGTCTCTCTCTATCTGCCTCTCATCTCTGTCTCTCTGTGGTCTCTGTCTCTCTCTGTCTCTCTGTGTCTCTCTGTGTCTCTCTGTGTCTCTCTGTGTCTCTCTGTCTCTCTCTGTCTCTCTCTGTCTCTCTCTGTCCTCTCATCTCTCTCCTCTCTCACTTCTTGGGCTCGAAGGGATTAGACCAAACCTTCATGCCTGGACAGTCAGGGGGAGGGGAATGGGGGGCAGAGGGGGAGGAGTGGGGGGGGGAGATCAGAGTTGAGCAACGCAGAGACCGATGTGTGAGTGAGTCTGTGGGTCTCTGTGTGAGTGAGTCTATGGGTCTCTGTGTGAG
>WFAB01003084.1:0-21493 GCA_018977245.1 Lethenteron camtschaticum | reverse complement strand
CAGTTTGTTAAAACTAAACGGGTATTCTTTGTCTTTGTGTGCTACACCCGCTACATACACATTTCTCCCCGTCGCACGCACGGCCCGTGCCCCAGCCAGGTGTGTGCGTATCTACTGGCCCCACACCACACACATGCCCCACGACGACATCTAGCCCATGTCTCCCATATGTGTCCCGTGTCTTCCTTATCCAAGTCCCTCATGTTCTGTGTCCTGTTTCCTATGTGCTCTGTCGATTGTGTCCCATCATCCCATGTTTCCCGTGGCATTCCCATATTCTGTAGATTCCGTGCCCCGTGTTCTGTGCCCCGTGTTTGTTAGTCTACCACGTCCTCTGCGTTCCACCTCCTCTGTCTCGTGTGTTCCCTGTGTCCCCGTGTCCCATGACCCCCCCCCACCCCGTCAGTGCGTCCCGCTCGCTCCACACTCAACACCCCCCCTCCCCACTTGCCTGTGGTCTCTGCCCCCCCCACCCCCCGTCCACACTCAACACCCCCCCTCCCCCATTGCCTGTGGTCTCTGCCCCCCCCTCCCCCCGTCCACACTCAACACCCCCCCCTCCCCCATTGCCTTGGTCTCTGCCCCCCCCTCCCCCCGTCCACACTCAACACCCCCCTCCCCCATTGCCTGTGGTCTCTGCCCCCCCCTCCCCCGTCCACACTCAACACCCCCCCCTCCCCCATTGCCTGTGGTCTCTGCCCCCCACCCCCCGTCCACACTCAACACCCCCCCCCCCGCCCATTGCCTGTGGTCTCTGCCCCCCCCCCCCCCCGTCCACACTCAACACCCCCCCCTCCCCCATTGCCTGTGGTCTCTGCCCCCCCCCTCCCCCCGCCACACTCAACACCCCCCCCTCTCCCCATTGCCTGTGGTCTCTGCCCCCCCCCACCCCCCGTCCACACTCAACACCCCCCCCTCCCCCATTGCCTGTGGTCTCTGCCCCCCCCCTCCCCCGTCCACACTCAACACCCCCCCCCTCCCCATTGCCTGTGGTCTCTGCCCCCACCCCCCGTCCACACTCAACACCCCCCCCCTTCCCTATTGCCTGTGGTCTCTGCCCCCCCCCCCGTCCACACTCAACACCCCCCCCCTTCCCTATTGCCTGTGGTCTCTGCCCCCCACCCCCCGTCCACACTCAACACCCCCCCTCCCCCATTGCCTGTGGTCTCTGCCCCCCCCGCCCGCCTCGCCGGCCCGCAGGAGCTGAAGCACCTGATCCTAGAGGCGGCCGACGGCTTCCTGTTCGTGGCGGCGTGCGAGACGGGGCGGATCATCTTCGTGTCGGACTCGGTGACGCCCGTGCTGAACCAGCCGCAGTCCCGAGTGGTTCGGCGGCACCCTCTACGACCAGACGCACCCGACGACGTCGACAAACTCCGCGAGCAGCTCAGCACCTCGGAGAGCGCCATGACGGGTACGGGAGCGGTGGCGCAGCGCTTAGCGCGCCACCCGTTCTTGAAGCCGAGTTCGATTCCCGCTCACGGCTAACACCGGTGACGATCGTCTGAACCGGGTCCTCCGGGCTCCCAAAGGTCGACTCGGCCTCAAATGAGTACCCGGTGCGATGTGTGAATATCACCACTGGGGAGACAAGGCGGTCGGGCGTGGTGCTGGCCACCCACCTCCTCGAGTACAGTGATGGCCTTCATAGGTGCTCGCTAACAGCGCTTGCCCAACAGTCTGTTCAGGCTATATGTTTGCCTTTGTTGGAAGAGTGAGAACGAGAGGAGGGGTAAACAGGGCAGCCTCGGAGGGAGTGGGGCGTGAGGGGGTGGGGGAGTGGAGGGAGAGAGGGGGGGAGTGGAGGGAGAGAGGGATGCATGCAGGCTGGGAAGGAGTGGACTCAGGGAGGGAAAGAGTCATGAAGGGATGTAAGAAGGGAGGGAGAGGAGGCAGAGATTGTTGATGAGTTCACCAACCACCCGTGGCCACGCCGCCTCAACTCCCCGACTCAGTGGTCGCCCTGCGACACAGTGGCCACACGTTCAGTTCTCTTGAGCCCGTGGTCTGGGCAAGGCTGAGAGCTTGAGCCCGTGTCACGCTGCCGCGCACCGCCTGCGTGTTGACTCGGCTCGTCCTCAGTTCGCCTGCTCTGATGGGACCCCCTCGCGCTGACAACATCAGGGTCGCAACTGAAGAGCCGAGCTCACCGTGTGTGTGCGGTGGCAGTCGCCAAACGCGCCCAGTGCGGGAGACGTCTTGAGCGACGGAGCGTTTGCCGGCTTCCGGCTGAAAAGGGACTGCAAGACATTGCCCGGCACGGAATCGTGGGCCGAAGAGAGTCGCGAGGAGGGAGAGAGGCGAGGAAGGTGCTGGAGTGAGGAGTGGCCGCTAGAGGGCATCCTCGTCACATCGCTTGCGGACAGACGCGCGCACACGCGCATGCACCCCCCTCCCCTTCCTTGCCTGTCGCTCTCTCCCTGTCTCACTCTCCCTGTCTCTCTCTCCCTGTCTCACTCTCCCCTGTCTCTCTCTCCCTGTCTCACTCCTCCCTGTCTCTCTCTCCCTGTCTCTCTCTCCCTGTCTCACTCTCCCTGTCTCACTCTCCCTGTCTCTCTCTCCCTGTCTCTCTCTCCCTGTCTCTCTCTCCCTGTCTCTCTCTCCCTGTCTCACTCTCCCTGTCTCATTCTCCCTGTCTCTCTCTCCCTGTCTCTCCTCTCCCTGTCTCACTCTCCCTGTCTCTCTCTCCCTGTCTCACTCTCCCTGTCTCTCTCTTTCTGTCTCTCTCTCCCTGTCTCTCTCTCCCTGTCTCACTCTCCCTGTCTCATTCTCCCTGTCTCTCTCTCCCTGTCTCACTCTCCCTGTCTCACTCTCTCTGTCTCATTCTCCCTGTCTCACTCTCCCTGTCTCTCTCTACCCTGTCTTCTCTCTCTCCCTGTCTCATTCTCCCTGTCTCATCTCTCTGTCTCATTCTCCCTGTCTCCTCTCCCGCCCCCCTGTCTCTCCTCTCCTGTCTCTCTCTCCCTGTTCTCTCTCTCCCTGTCTCTCTCTCCCTGTCTCATTCTCCCGCTCTCCCTTCTCATCTTTTCGCCGCAAGACAAAAAAACAAGAGGGGACGGTGGGGTGTGTGGAGAATTGGAAACCGCCCAAGAAATGCGGGCCGACAAAAAGACACAAAATAATCGCGAGCAGCGCGGAGCAGCGAGGGTTCCCGGAATCGCGGGGCCGGAGCGCCGCGCCGAACCGAACGCCGCCGCTTTCCAAGAATCCCGCTCGTTAGGGCGCATTCCTCACCCGGGGGCGGGGCGGGGGGGGGGGGAAGAAAGAGGAGGTAAGCGGGTCAGACTGGGAGGGAGGGAGACCGAGGGTGGGAGGGAGGGGTGAGGAGCAGAGGGGGATATTGGAGTAATCTATTATTTATTTTACTACCTACGTGACTTTACCTAAAGAACCCAAGAGTAGGGATGGAGTGGAGGAGGGATGGGAGAGGGAGACATGCGCGCATCACTGCGGAGAGGGAGTGGAGGCGTGGAGGGAGGAAGGGATCACGGGAAAGATAAAAAGCCAAAGTGATTTCCTCGCACTGCCGCCGACGTGGTGGCCATCTCCTGTGTACGGGCCCGAGCCAGCGCAGAAGATTACACGTTCATATGGCGGGGGCGAGTCTCTCCATCGGACAAACACTGATGGAAACAAGAGGTGGGGGGTGGGGGGATAATGACGTGCGTTGTGCATGATGGTCTCGCTGTGTGCGGGGTTTGTAAAAGGTGTGTGTGTATAGGTGTGTCTGTATAAGTGTGTGTGTGTATAGGTGTGTGAGTGTGTGTGTATAGGTGTCTGTATAAGTGTGTGTGTATAGGTGTGTGAGTGTGTGTACAGGTGTCTGTATAAGTGTGTGTATAGGTGTGTGCGCGTGTGTGTACATGTGTGTCTGTATAGGTGTGTGCGTGTGTGTGTACATGTGTGTCTGTATAGGTGTGTGCGTGTGTGTGTACAGGTGTGTCTGTATAGGTGTGTGTATAGGTGTGTGCGTGTGTGTACAGGTGTGTCTGTGTGTGTGTAGGTGTGTGCGTGTGTGTGTATACGGGATGTGAGCCTCTGAGAAGGCCTGCCTGGTGCCTCACAATGGGGTGGTCTGGTGAGGCCTCAACAACGCCATTCAGGCCCCAACACTCTGCACTACGTCTCTAGTAGGGGGGAGGGTGGGGGGGATACTGGATCTGTGCCTCTGTGCGGGGTGTGCGTGTGACGGTGTGCGTGGGTGTTTGTGTCGGGTGTGGCACGCGTGGGCAGACGGACGGACAAACCAGTCACCCTGCCTGGGCCTGCCTGCCTGTGTGTGATACCACCACACACACACACCTGCACCTACACACATCCGCACCTACATACACCCGCACCTACACACACCCGCACACACACACACGCACATCTATACACCACTGCTTGTTTGACACCACCACCGCAAACCCATACTTACACACACACACATGCTTACACCCACACACACGTACACACATCATTACCTATCTGTGTGTGACACCACCACTACAATTACTGCACAAAATACTACGTCATGTTAAAAGTTTGTTCACTTAATTTTGCAAAAATTCGAGCTCTGAGAAAGTTGTTTTTTTATTGCAATTAACACCGCCCCCCCCACCCCGGAGTGAGGATACGAGGTCACTCGAGATATCAGAAGTCGTTCTGTGATGTCTCCTTCAGCGGACCGTTCTCGTCACGTGGTGACGCACTGCTCGCTGGCCGTGAGAGGTTTCGAACGGAAACCGCTCTCGTGCCGTGACTGTCCGCAGCGCGATTGCAATGAATTTGGTGAAGATTAACAAAAACAGACCCGACACGCATGTGGTTTGTGTTGTGCACGCCCGCGACACGTGTGTACCACGTGCACACGCACGTCGAGTGTGCGGGGAGCGGTGGCACGGCGGTTTAGCGCCACCGCACTGCGAACCCAAGCGGCCAGGGTTCGTTTCCCCGGCCACGGCTCTCGTCAGCGGCGAGTGACATCCGAGGCTGGCTCGGTCAGCAGTGCCGTGGTGCAAAACACGAGCGCGGGGGGAGACAAGGGCGGCGTGGGTACGGCGGTGCTGACCACCCCGTCCCCCCCTCCCCACGACCCGGCTCCGCGCGGCAACGCCGGCCCCTTGATAGGCGCTCGCCGGGGGCACTTGTCCTAACGGTCTTTAGAGGCCGCCTGGGGGACCTTTGTCTCTAGATGCACAACGCCGTGCCCGCGCAGCCACCGCGCAGAGGCGATGCAGCAGAAACAAAGAACGCGGGACTCGCGGCACCGTCGCCGGCGGGCAGAGCGAGAGTCGCCCCCCCCCCCCTGGTCGACGCGGGACGAGTGCCGCAGCCCCCCCCCCCACTCACCGATCCGGGACCCCCCCCCCAACACGCAGGGGGTAGGGGGAGGGGTAGGGGGGGAGACCGTCGGGGTCAAGGGTGCACGTGACCCGCCTCTGGGAAAGATTCTGATTGCGAAGTGCCGGGGCCGCCGTGGGCGTCTCGAAGCAGGTGGCCAGAACGATCCATTCTGAACCCTCCCAGTCAACCTCTACTCAGTGGGAGGTCGCTCCTTCTGCTCTGCTGCCCCCCCCAGTCACCCCAGCGATTTGGAACTCCTGCCCCCCCCCACCACCCTCGCAGCCGCACGCGCTGCGGGCTCCATGCCCCTGCTCTAGTGCGGGCTCCACGTCTCTCTCTATCGCCCGTCTCCTCCGTCTATGAGTAGCGACCCTCTGTCTCTCTCCCTCGTCTCGAGCGCACGGTGTAGCCGCCACGCAAACCCACACCGCAGTGGACGGCCACCTCGGTCGTCTTGGCCGGGGGGTGGGGGGGGGGTAGCTGAGAGGACACGTGGGGGGGGGGTAGCTGAGAGGACACGTGGGGGGGGTAGCTGAGAGGACACGTGGGGGGGGGGTAGCTGAGAGGACACGTGGGGGGGTAGCTGAGAGGACACGTGGGGGGGGGGTAGCTGAGAGGACACGTGGGGGGGGGGTAGCTGAGAGGACACGTGGGGGGGGTAGCTGAGAGGACACGTGGGGGGGGGGTAGCTGAGAGGACACGTGGGGGGGGGTAGCTGAGAGGACACGTGGGGGGGGGTAGCTGAGAGGACACGTGGGAGGGGGGGGTAGCTGAGAGGACACGTGGGGGGGGGGTAGCTGAGAGGACACGTGGGGGGGGGGTAGCTGAGAGGACACGTGGGGGGGGTAGCTGAGAGGACACGTGGGGGGGGGGTAGCTGAGAGGACACGTGGGGGGGGGGGTAGCTGAGAGGACACGTGGGGGGGGGGTAGCTGAGAGGACACGTGGGGGGGGGGGAGTGGGGGTGGGGGGGGTAGCTGAGAGGACACGTGGGGGGGGGGGGCACGTGGATGTAGGGGTGGTCGTGGTGGCTCCCCGGGTTGGGGGGTTCCTTTGGGGTAACCAGGAGGCCCAGGGAGGGGACAGCCAAGGGGACAACAAGGGGTCGTCGTCTGGGGTGGCTGACAAGGCCAGGGGGTGACTGAGGGGGTTCAGGAGTAACCCCCCCCTCCCATGCCCCCCCCCACCGGCCCCCTCCCCGCGCTGTTGCTCAGGCCGCATTCTGGACCTGAAGACGGGCACCGTGAAGAAGGAGGGGCAGCAGTCGTCCATGCGCATGTGCATGGGCTCGCGGCGCTCCTTCATCAGCCGCATGCGGTAGGGGGCGGGTGGCGTGACCCCAACACTAACACTACTCATACTCTAACACTACTACACTACTACTACTCATACTACTACACTACTACTACTACACTACTACTACTACACTACTACTACACTACTACTACTACACTACCACTACTCATACTCTAACACTACTACACTACTACTACTACTATACTACTACACTACTACACTACTACTACTACACTACACTACTACATACTTACACTACTACTACTCATACTACTACACTACTACTACATACTACTACTACACTACTACTACACTACTACTACTACACTACACTACTCATACTTACATACTACACTACTACTACTCATACTACTACACTACTACTACTACACTACTACTACTACACTACTACTACACTACTACACTACTACTACTACACTACTACTACTCATACTACTACACTACTACTACACTACTACTACTACTACACTACCACTACTCATACTCTAACACTACTACTGCACTAACACTACTCATACTCTAACACTACTCATACTTTTCGATTTAAAGCTTTCGTGACTGCAGGGATTCATCTTCTTGGTTCTTTCGGTAAAGTCATGTAGAAGGGAAATAATAAAAATAAAACATAATAAAATAATTCTCACGACGTTTCGGCCACAACGCAAGCAGCCGTCCTCAGGTGAAGACCAGGTCTGTCGGGGAGACAGCGTCTGAATGAAACACCACCACGCTTGGAGCGTCTATTTAAGCTGGGTTGGAAGGGGGGAAGGGCGTCTTGACAAAAGAATTTGCATATCAAGAGGAATTTAGCATATTTATGGAAAATGCAGGTATGTGATTAGTACTACTTGTGAAATTTGTAGGAGGTGGGCGGGGGGTTTCAAAGTCATATTATGCCCGTGCATTACGCAGGATTAGCAGCATCAAAGGGAGGGGATAGGGGTAGTATTAATAAAGAGAAGGAATGTTAATAGTATGTAGCTGCAGTAACTAAACAACCACGTAAAAAACTAAAGTATAAACTACATAGTATCATCAGTATACTAAATATACTCTCTAATAAGCTGAACTACGAACAGTAAGTAATACATTACAATTCTATGTCGCAAAAAATATAATATGCATCCAGCTAAACTTTTTTCCTTACATCACACGGGTCTACCCCGTACTATATGCTGCCATAGACAAACCCAACATTAAACTATATACTGTATTACTATACACATATACCTTAGAATAATACATAGTGTAATATTACACTATGTATTGTATATCACATTGCTGTATATTCACTATACAATTACGATACTATATATTGCCTTATACATTGTATTAAACATTACAATTTTATACTATTTATTATTATACAATCTGCTATACACTATACCATTGACCGTCGAGTGAAATATACTAAGAGGAAGCAACGAAATATGTCAATGGGAGAGTGGTAGTAGGAGACTTGCAGCGGAGCAAAGAATCCATTCCCTGCGGAGAGTACAAGATATATAGTCATGCCAGTGAGTGGACTGCGGTCTGAAAGTCACCGTAAACGTGAACACAATCAGTTAAGATCCGAAATGGTTTATTACGTCCTTCCAATGATTGCTGGATTCTGGCTCAGCAATCCGTTTCACGACGCGTCGCCTCCGTTTCACGACTCAAACACAGTGCAATATCAGAGTATTGAGAACTTGTGTTGTGGTTATTGCAAACATGATGCCTTGTATAAAGGTGTCAGTTTTGTACCAGTTTAAAAGGGTAAAAATATACTACTATATTTTGCCACTGGTAAAAAAGATCTCATAGTGTAAATGCTTACCCCGAGCTCTCAATACTCTTATATTGCACTGTGTTTGAGTTGTACGCCTTCTGGTGTCATCTGGTCCAACACCAATGGGGACTAGGCTCTAAAGCAGGGGTCCTCAAACTTTTTAAACAGGGGGCCAGTTCACTGTCCCTCAGACCGTTGGAGGGCCGGACTATAGTTAAAAAAACTATGAACAAATTCCTATGCACACTGCATATATCTTATTTTGAAGTGAAGAAACAAAACGGGAAAAATACAATATTTAAAATGAAGAACAAGTAAAGTTAAATCAACAAACTTGCCAGTATTTCAATGGGAACTATGGGCCTGCTTTTGGCTAATGAGATGGTCAATGTCCGGTTACATATTTGTCACTGCTAGTCATAACAAGTGATGCAAGTGTGCATCCATTCGTCTAGATCTGGTTGGAGATTTCAAATGTTTCATTCTGGAAAAAGTCTGTTCGCAGACATAAGTGCTGCCAAAGATGGTTGCCATTTTGAGTGCATGGTTCCTGAGATGAGGATATGTCTCAGAGGGGAGAGATGCATAGAAATTATGAAGGCTGCTTGACTTGAATGCGTCTTTCAGAGAGTCACAATTCTGCAGTTCAGCCAGTTCCATTTGGTAAATTGTATCCACATTTTCAATGTCAATAGAAAATGGGTTACGGAAAAGCTGTATGTCCTGTTCATGGAGATGAAGCTCTTTAAATCTAAATTGGAACTCCTTTTGCAATTTTTCCAGTGAATCCACACATGTTTTGTTTGGGAATGCAACCAATGGTTTTTCCGCTAATAGATTTTGAGTTGTGGGGAGATGGCAGAAGTTTTCTCCTTCACTTGTTTGATGAGAGGCCTAATTTTACTTCAAATGCTTTGACATGTGATTGCATATCACAGATGAGCTTCCCCTTTCCTTGAAGTTTTCACATTGAAACTGTTGAGTAGCTCTGTTACATCTGTCAAAAAGGCAAGGTGCCATTTCCATTCTGCATCATTGAGCTCTGGTACTTCTTTGTTTTTTGAAAGCAGAAAAGCTGTAATCTGTGGAAGTAAGTCATAGAAACGTTTCAAAACTCTCCCTCGACTCAGCCAACGGACTTCTGTGTGGTACAGAACATCTTCATAGTCAACATTTAGCTCAGACAGAAATTCCCGAAATTGTCTGTGGTTTAGTGCATGAGCTCTAATGAAGTTAACACAAGATACCACAATTTTCATAACAGAGTCCCACTTCAGTGATTTACTACACAGCGCTTGTTGGTGGATGAGGCAGTGTATGGCTATTGGATGAGAATGGTTATGTTCGTCCATCTCTTGGTTAATGCGAGCAATTACTCATTTCTTAGACCCCACCATGCTAGGAGCACCATCAGTTGTCACGCTGGCTAGTTTAGCCCAGTTCAGCTCCAAACCATTCACAGTTTGGCAAACCTTTTCATAGATATCCTCTCCTGTAGTTGTTCCTTTGATGCTTTGCAGTGCAGCAAGCTCTTCTGTGACTTTGAAATAGTCATTCGTCCCACGAATAAAAATTGGAAGTTGTGCAGAATCACGAACATCATTGCTTTCGTCGAGTGCCAAGGAAAAATAGGAAAGTTTTTTTTGTGGAGTTTTGCAAATGCTGATGCAAATTGTCTCCCATTTCTTCAATCCTCCGTGTAATTGTACGTCCTGAAAGACTCACTGTACTAAATAAATCGGCCTTCTCTGGACACATCTCTTTGGCAACAGAAAGAAGGCATTCTTTAACAAATTCTCCCTCCACGAATGGTCTGCCAGTGCACGCTATTAGCTTGGCAACTTGAAAACTTGCTCGCAGTGATGAAATATTTAGCTGCTTCTGCTTTACAAAAGTATTTTGCTGAGTTGTTAATGTATTTTTCAGTTTTAATATTTTATCTTTTCTCACTTCTCCTACCAAACAATCATATATATCTTTATGTTGAGTTTCATAGTGTCGACGTAAATTGTATTCTTTGAACACAGACAGTATATTCTGGCATATCAGACACACAGCTCTTTCCTTGTACTGCATGAAAAAGTAATCATAAGTCCACTGTTATTTAAATATCCTGCACTCCGAGTAAATTTTTCTCTTTCTTGACATCATTGTTTCCTAGGGAGTCAAAATTGCTATTAGTAAAATACCAATATATATACAGCGCTACAAAAACAATATACCAGCAATAACTTTGCCCACACAGAGACATACAGACTGCACTGCCCATCAATGCAGTCTGATTGGGGGAACTCCGCTTTTACCCCAGGCTCACACTGGTGCGGGTGCCATTAAAAAGTTAATTACACCTGCAGTTTTGTTCACAGATCGCAGTGCGGTGGGCACAATGAGTGCCCACCGCCGCAGCTCAATCAGTGCCCACCGCCGCAGCTCAATGAGTGCTCACCAGCGCAGCCCAATTAGTGCTCACCAGCGCAGCCCAATTAGTGCTCACAAGCTCAGCCCAATTAGTGACCATGGGCCGGATAAATGTCCTCAGCGGGCCGCATGTGGCCCGCGGGCCGTAGTTTGAGGACCCCTGCTCTAAAGAAAGCCGTCTCGGGTGTGGACCAATCAACTTCAAGGACAGTGCATATTATTATCATTATCAGAGTTGCTTTTTTTGGTTTGTGACTACTTGTGTTGTGGTTATTGCAAACATGATGCCTTGTATAAAGGTGTCAGTTTTGTACCAGTTTAAAAGGGTAAAAACCTACTACTATATTTTGCCACTGGTAAAAGAGATCTCATAGAGTACTACTACACTACTACTACACTACTACTACACTAACACTACTACACTACTACTACACTACTACCACACTACTATGCTAACACTAATATTACACTACTACACTACTACTACTACACTACTACTACTACTACACTACTACTACTACACTACTTCTACACTAACACGACTACCACTACTACATACACTACTACTACTACACTAACACGACTACTACTACACTACTACTACACTACTACTACTACACTAACACTACTACTACACTACTACTACTACTACACTACTACTACTACACTACTACTAAACTAACACTACTACTACACTACTACTACACTACTACTACTACTACACTAATACTACACTACTACACTACTACTACACTAACACTACTACACTACTACTACACTACTACTACTACACTACTACTACTACACTACTACACTAACACTACTACTACACTACTACTACTAACACTACTACTACACTACTACTACACTACTACACTACTACTACACTACTACTACACTACTACTACTACATACACTACTACTACACTAACACTGCTTCTACATACACTACCACTACTACTACTACATACACTACTACTACTACACTACTACTACACTACTTCTGCATACACTAACACGACTACTACTACTACTACATACACTACCACTACTAATACGACAGTATTACGACTACTACCCCTAACACTATTCCCTAACACCAACGCTGCCAGTCCTTATACTACCAATACACATACCCGGACACTAACCCTACTGCCTCTGATACTAACACTACCCCTACTACTCCTCACACTACCCTAATCCTATCCATAACACGAATACCCCTAAGCCTACCCCTCTCCTTAACCATAAACCTATCGCTGATTCTCAACTCTTATGCCTGATTCTGCCAATCAACCCCTCCCTGACCCTGTGCTGAACCCTGACGCGTGCCAGGTGCGGCACGGCGCCCGTGGACCCGGTCACTGCCAACCGCTTGGGTCACCTCCGCAACCGCTACCGGTGAATGGGGGTCACAGGATCATGGTGGACACGGGGGTCACAGTGGACACGGGGGTCACCGTGGGGTCACGGGGGTCACGGTGGGGACACGGGGGTCACCGTGGGGACACGGGGGTCACCGTGGGGTCACAGGGTCATGGTAGACACGGGGTCACAGTGGACACGGGGGTCACCGTGGGGTCACGGGGGTCATGGTGGGGACACGGGGGGTCACAGGGTCATGGTGGACACGGGGGTCACGGTGGACACGGGGGTCACCGTGGGGTCACGGTGGGGACACGGGGTCACCGTGGGGACACGCGGGTTCACGGTGGATGCAGGGGTCACGGTGGGGTAACGGAGGGGACACGGGGGTCACGGTGGGGACACGGGGGTCACGGTGGGGACACGGTGGGGTCACAGGGTCACGGTGGACACGGGGATCACGGTGGGGACACGGGGGTGAAACCGTGGTCAGTCCGTAAGCTCCGTCGCGGGCAGCGAAACCCGATACTCCCCCGGCGTGCGGCGAGGATCAGCGTCAGGTTCCTAAGAAATACATGAAGATCATCAGCATCTACAACGATCATAATCCCTGCATTCCGGCGTCGGCAGAGAGACGGCGAGAGACATCCTCGTGTGTGTGTGTTGTGTGTGTGCGTGTGTTGTGTGGTGTGTGTGTGTTGTGTGTGTGGTATGTGTGCGTGTGTTGTGTGGTGTGTGTGTAGTGTGTGTGGTGTGTGTGTTGTGTGTGTGGTTTGCGTGTGGTGTGGTATGTGCGTGTGTTGTGTGTGTGGTGTGTGTCTGTTGTGTGTGTTGTGTGTGTGGTGTGGTGTGTGTGTGGTGTGTGTGCGTGTGTTGTGTGTGTGTTGTGTGTGGTGTGTGTGGTGTGTGTGTGCGTGTGTTGTGTGTTGTGCGTGTGGTGTGTGTGGTGTGTGTTTTGTGTGGTGTGTGCGTGTGTTGTGTGTGGTGTGTGTGCGTGTGTTGTGTGGTGTGTGCGCGTGTGTGGTGTGTGTGGTGTGTGTGGTGTCTGTTTTGTGTGGTGTGTGGTGTGTTGTGTGTGTGGTGTGTGTTAGGAGCGGTAGTGTCGTGGTTAGCGCACTGCGCTACCAACCCGAATTCGATTCTCGGTCGGCCTTCACAGCTGCTCGCGAACAGCACTTGCCCCAACAGTCTGTTGAAGGCCACAGGGGGATCTTTTGTCTTTGTAAAAAGTGTTTGCGCGTGCGGCGTTTGTGTGTGTGATGTGTGAACACATATGAGATAACATACATTATCATGATGGTTATTGATAATAACGATGTTGATCATTGGTGACCAGGGGCGGTTTCTTCATTAGGGCGATTGGGCGACGCACCACCAATGTCATTCAACCACAGAGTTACGCTAGCCGTTATTGTGCCTCTGGATATAGTCCAATCAGCGTCATGTCACGTTCTGTGGAGTACCGCCTCTTTTTGGGCGATTTCACTCTGGCTGAGAATCGCCCAGAGTGTTCCCATAGACTTACATTCAAAGATGTTTTTTTTCGAACGGCGGGCGCTCCAATGCATTCTCTATGGCTTCCGGGAGGGCTCGCACTAACGTGCTTACGTCATCATACGTAAGCACGTTTCAGTCAACAATATTATTTGTCGCCACCTAGTGGAATCTTTAATAAAAGAAACTGAGTGGATTGTAATAATAGTGAGTATAGAAACAAACAAGATGTATTGTAAGAGTCACTTTATTTTTCATTAATATTAAAGAAGTGAAGTTGCCTTTACATGCTTAAGCTGTTAATTTATCCATTGCATGGGTGGACCTTATCCTTATCAATCATCTAGACATTTGCCCCCCCTGAGAGATTTTGCAGGAGCCGCCACTATTGGTGACCAAGTAATGGTGATGATGTGCGAGTGGTGGATGATGGGCGATGACGATCTTGGCAATGATGGCAATGATGATGATGGCGACAGTGCCGGATGATTCTCATACAATGAATTGTAGTAGCTACATGTGTAGTAGCTACATGTGCAGTAGCTACATGTGCAGTAGCTACATGCACAGTAGCTACATGCGCAGTAGTTACACGCGCAGTAGCTACACGTGCAGTAGCTACGGGCCCCGCACTTTCAAAGGCCCCGCGCTAAATGCTTTCAAGCTATCAATTCCGGTTCAATGATCCTGCACTTGCTTTATTACTATAGTACTATACTGCCTTAAACTTTTATGAACGACTGGGTGTTTACGGTTAAAGATGTGTCGTGTTGTCTGGCTGTATAGCAAATGAAAAAATACAATTACTTTACTATGCAAGTGAAACATTTTTTTTTTAATATTTACGTGTTTTTTTATTATTATTTAAGGCCCCTAAATACCATATGCTACAGGCCCTGCACTCGCTTAATCCGGCACTGGGTGGCGATGATGATGATGGCGATGATGATGATGATGGCGATGATGATGGCGATGATGATGATGATGGCGATGATGATGGCGATGATGATGATGATGGCGATGATGATGGCGATGATGATGTTGATGATGATGGCGATGATGATGGCGATGATGATGATGGCGATGATGATGGCGATGATGATGTTGATGATGATGGCGATGATGATGGCGATGATGGCGATGATTATGGCGATGATGGCGATGATGATGGCGATGATGATGATGATGGCGATGATGATGGCGATGATGATGATGATGGCGATGATGATGGCGATGATGATGATGGCGATGATGATGGCGATGGCGATGATGACGACGTTGACGAGGTGGTGGCACTGACGCGGTGTCCCCGCCGCACGCAGGAACAGCCTGGGCCCCGTGAAGGAGGGCGAGGCGCAGCACGCCGTGGTGCACTGCACGGGCTACATCAAGGCCTGGCCGCCCGCCGGTGAGACGTTAAAGAGCCCCCAGGGCAGCCCTGCCACACGCCGCCAGCTTGCCAACGCAATGCCCGGCCGCCTTTGTCTCTCTCTCCGAGTGCCGATGTTGACACACGACGCACTGTGTGTGAACGTCAACGCCGAGTTGAGCCAGGGGAGGGCCACTGCTGTTGCCCGTGAGCGGGAATCGAACTCGGACCGCCGGAGTTCGTCGCTCAATGCGCTAACCGCTACGCCACCGCTCCCCACAACACACGCACACGACCACGTGCACGCTGACACGCGCACACACACACAACCACGTGCACGCAGACACGTGCACGCTGACACGCGCACACGCGTCCTGCTCGGGTGTTGTGAGATTTCTAACCATGCACGGTATTTTTGTATCAATAAAATACCAATTTCCGAGGACTCAAGGGGGAGGCAGTGGTGGGGGGGGGGGCTCACCCCCCCACCACCACCCCTCCATTGGATCCGCCACTGCAATAACTGCAGGTGCACACAAACACACAAAACTAAAAATACGAAGGTCTTCCGTATAGCCTTGAGCAGACTATATCGTGGCAAGGGCTGTTCGAGAGCTCCTATGTAGATTGACACGGCAGACGAGGGTGTGTGTGGCCACGCACCGCGTCAGTTACTCATTTAGGGTTGAGTCGACCGACGGGAGGCTCAGGACTAGATCACATCTTTCGGGAATCGAACTTGGGTCAACCCCGGGTTCATAGCACAGTGCGCTAATCACTGCGCCACCGCTCCCCCCACGCGCACACCGATGCACGCGCTCGCATCGCACTCTGCCAAACTCTCCTCGCTCGCGTGATTCGCTTCTTCCTGTCCTCCTCTTCCCCCCTCGGACCCCCCTCCCCATCGCCCTGTTTCCCTCTCCCCCTTTTTCTCTCCCCGTCTCCCCCCCATCTCCCCATCTCCCTCCCCACCTCCCCGTCTCCCCCCCCCATCTCCCCCCATCTCCCATCTCCCTCCCAACCTCCCCGTCTCCCCCCCTATCTCCCTCCCCCCCACCTCCCCGTCTCCCTCCCCATCTCCCGTCTCCCTCCCCACCTCCCCGTCTCCCCCCCCATCTCCCCCCATCTCCCCATCTCCCTCCCAACCTCCCCGTCTCCCCCCCCCGTCTCCCTCCCCACCTCCCGTCTCCCCCCCCCATCTCCCCCCATCTCCCCATCTCCCTCCCAACCTCCCCGTCTCCCCCCCCCGTCTCCCTCCCACCTCCCCGTCTCCCCCCCCCATCTCCCCCCCATCTCCCCATCTCCCTCCCAACCTCCCCGTCTCCCCCCTCTATCTCCCTCCCCCCCACCTCCCCGTCTCCCTCCCGGTCTCTCTCCCCATCTCCCCCCCCCATCTTCCCCCCATCTCCCCTCCCTCCCCACCTCCCCGTCTCCCCCCCCATCTCTCCCCACCTCCCCGTCTCTCCCCTCCCATCTCCCCCCCATCTCCCTCCCCACCTCCCCGTCTCCCCCCCCCCGTCTCCCTCCCCACCTCCCCGTCTCCCTCCCCATCTCCTCGTCTCTCTGCTCCCGTTTATTTTCTCCCTCCGCTCGTCCCCCGCCTCCGTCCCTGCTCCCCTCTCTCCCCTCTGCCCGAATAGTTGCGAATGTTGCTGTTTTTCTGCCAGGGCGCCGCAGCTGACGATGCTGCCTCGTGTCACTTTGTTTTGATGTGTTTATAATTTCATAGGGCGCCGCACAGGCACACACTCACACAAAGACACCCCATATAGCTAACGCAGGCTGTTGAGGAAAGTGCTGTTAGCGAGTAGCCATCCACGAAGGTCGGCACAGCGCTCGAGGGGTCGGTGTGGCCAGAACCGTGCTCCAACGACCGCCTTCGACTCCACAGTGCTGATGTTTACACAACGCACCAGGTACTATATATTTTCAAGGTTGAGTCCACCTAGGGGAGGCCTTGGACCGATTCAGGTAATGGTCAGTGGTGTTGGCCGCGATCGGGACTCGAACTCGGGTCGCCGGGTTCGTCAGCGCGACACGCGAACCGCTCCCCACGCACACGCGCGCACAGACACGTGTGTATTTTAATAACGCATCTCATGATGCGTGGCGATGTGTGTGCGTGTCAGAGGACACGTGCTGTGTGTGTGTTGTTGTGCGTGTATCTGTTGATGTGTGCAGCTGTGTTTGCTGGCGTGTGTAGGGAGCGGTGGCGCAGTGGTTAGCGCATTGTGCTACGAGCTAGGAGACGCGAGTTTGATTCCCGCTCGCGGCCAACACCGGTGACAAATAAATTCACCATTCCTGGGCCTCCCCTAGGTCGACTCAGCCTTAAGTATCCGGTGCTGTAAACATCAGCAATCTGGAGATAAAGGCGGCCGGGCGTGGTGCTCGCCACACCACCCCTCGTGCTCTGTGCCAGTCTTCATCGGTTCTCGCGAACAGGACTTGCCCCGTGGGTCTGATAAAGGCTATACAGGGGATCTTTGTCTGTGTTGTTGTGTGTTGGTGTCTGGCGCAGTGGCTCGCACGTTGCGCAATGAACCCGGTGACCCGATTTAAATTCTGAGCTAAAGGCAACGTCCGTGATGATTGGCGTCTGCAGACCCGGGCTTCCCCTACGTCTACTCGGCCTTAAATGGGTACCTAGTGTGGTGGTAAACACCGCCATTGGGGAAACAGGCATGACGCATCCTGGGAGATTCTGCAGAAACCGACAAAATCCAGACTGTTGGGGCAGGTCACACCGCACACGGCCACCTTTGTCTCCCCAGTGTTTACACACCACACCAGGAATTCACTTGAGGCCGAGTGGACCTAGGGGATTGTTATCGGGCACGAGCAGGAATCGCACTCGGGTGGCCCGGGTCCGTGGCGCTGCCGAGTCCACCGCTCCCCAGCGGCGAGGCCGAGTCCACCGCGTGCCCGACAGCCCCCGCAGCAGGCGGCCCCGGCGGGGCACGGCGGGGGGCCGGGCAGAGCGACCCTGCAAACCTCCCCCTCGACCGCGCACCGTGGGGCCCTGGACTCGCGATGCCGCCCTCCCCCAGACCCCCCCCCCCACCCCCCGCTCTGTAAATCAGCCCCACGTCGCCGGCGCCCTCGCGCCGCCAAGGGCAGCGGTGGTAACGCTCCAGTTTGATGTCTCCGGCCAAAACGCGGCGCACCGAGTCTGACGAGCCCGTCCCAAGCTCTACGCGCAAATGTTGTCTTTGTGTTCGTGCTGTCCGCTTCAGGACAGTGCGTTTCGCTCTCGTCTGGTTGTCGCGCCAGCTGTGGTCGGCGGCAGACGGCTCTGAGCCGGCGCTTTCGAGTGCAGAGGGCCGGCGGATCGCGTGGAGATCTGCGTGGAGTCTCCCGAATCCCTCCCGGGCTACGTGACGGCAGCGCGGCGCGTCGGGTTGGCGAGGATCTCGCGAGCGCTGTGCCCTCTCGTGCGGTCGCGGGGCTCTCCGGGTTTTCCGTCGCCACTGAGCGGAGCTCTCGTCGTCTCGGACGGCGTTGGCCAAATCCCTTGCCAACGCAGCGGGGGATTTCGAGACTCGGCGATGATGTTTTGTAGAGGAGCGATCCACGCCGTGAGTCATCCTACCCTGTCGGTCGGCCCCGCAAGTCACGCTCGCCACGCGGAGCCGAGCAGCGACGCTCGGTACGGAGCTTTACTTGAGCGGCACGAGCGCCTGATCTCACGTGAATCCGTCGGCTGCGAGCCGGTGTGCCCGGCCTCCTCCGCCAGGTGTCTGCGGCAGGTGCGCCACCTCCCTTCCGCGCAGGCGAGAGCCGTTCCGCGTGGCGTCGAGGCGTGACGGGGGCTTCCCTCTCCTCCTCCCCCTCAGGCATGACCATGACGGAGGAGGACTCGGAGGCGTCGCAAGGGAGCAAGTACTGCCTGGTCGCCATCGGCCGCCTCCAGGTGAATTCGGACGGAGCACCGCATCCAGTAGACCTCTCGCTGTGGGCCGAGACTAATGGTCACGCGGCACCTACTCCAGTCGACAAGCGACCCGGAACATATTGAGTGAGGAATGAAGCCGTCGTGCAAAGTGCCCCGGCACCCACTGGGGCGGCGTCTCCATCCCTTGTCCAGCGGCGAGGCTCTCGTGGTCCGCGTGTGCCAACGTTGTGCCAACGTTGTGCCCGCCGCCCATGTGGTGTGAACCCCCCACTCATTGCGTGTGCCACTGCTGGCAACTCACCGTGCAAGCTGTAAAAGCACGCACTCACACACACACGTACACGCACCAATAATAACCAATGACCGCGATTGGCCACTAAGTGACGTTGACGTCAGCACGGAGCCTGCGCCAGGCCGTGTACACTTCGAGGCCGCGTGAATTCTCGAAGGCTCGCTGGCAGGATGTCACGGGACAGACCCTGCAGGTCCCATGGGTTGACTGAGATGGATGGCAGATGCACCAGTTGTACCTCCTACTGTGCCAACTTGCTGCATTTTATCCGCTCTGCTCGTTGTTGTGAGCGTCGCTCCTCTGCCCTCCATTGTTACTGGAGGGCGAGCGCCTTCAACTCTCCAGTAGCGTCCTTCACGAGCCGATCTTGACACCGCTGGTACCAGTCTTCGACAAGTCCACTCAGCTCCATATCTTCTCTAGCCCGCGTCGCACCCTTTTAACCCCCTCTATCCGGCCAAACGCACGCACGCGGACACACTGGCACACTCACTCTCGCGGGCGCGTGCATGCCGGCGCGCCGCTTCCTCGCGGGGTGCGCGCTCACACAGCCGGGTGCTGCCCCGGCAACCGGGCAGAGAGAGGCGCCAAGAGCTCTCGCGCGGCCCCGCGCCCAGAGCCGGGGCTGCAGCGCGAGGAGGAGCACCGACCGCCGCCCCAGATGTCCGCGCGCGTGTGTTTAGTTGTTCTCGTTGAGCATCGCAGCTGTTGCCGCGTCGCCCTGGAGCCGACTGCCAGCTGTGCGGTGGATGTGGGGGGGGGCAGAGAGCGGCCGCCCGTGTCCAGTGATGACATCTGGGCGTTTAGATGCGGGGTGCGCGCTTCACCGGGGCGAGTGACGGAGCGATTGCAGCCTGGGGTCCAGGAGTGCGTGGCGTCGTGATGCTGTAACAGAATCGGTACCCTGGGGGCTCACGTGACGTACACTGCAGGGTCCTGACCCCGGGAGTCTTAAATTCTCGCGTGCAGGTGACGAGCTCACCAAACTGCGGGGACATGGCGGCCAGCTCGCTGCCCTCCGAGTTCATCTCCCGCCACAACATCGACGGCGCCTTCACCTTCGTGGACCACCGCTGCTCCGGGGTGCTGGGGTACCAGCCGCAGGTGGGGACCGGTGCCACCCCCCCCCCGCGTCACACCACCACACACGTCACACCACCGCACACGTCACACCACCGCACACGTCACCACCGCACATGTCACACCACCGCACACGTCACCACCACACACGTCACACCACCGCACACGTCACCACCGCACACGTCACACCACCGCACACGTCACACCACCGCACATGTCACACCACCGCACACGTCATACCACCACACACACCACCGCACACGTCACACCACCGCACATGTCACACCACCGCACACGTCACACCACCGCACACGTCACACCACCGCACATGTCACACCACCGCACACGTCATACCACCACACACACCACCGCACACGTCACACCACCGCACATGTCACACCACCGCACACGTCACACCACCGCACACGTCACACCACCGCACATGTCACACCACCGCACACGTCAACCACCACCACCCACCGCACACGTCACACCACCGCACACGTCACACCACCGCACACGTCACACCACCGCACACGTCACACCACCACACACGTCACACCACCGCACACGTCACACCACCGCACACGTCACACCACCACACACGTCACACCACCACACACGTCACACCACCGCACACGTCACACCACCACACACGTCACACCACCACACACGTCACACCACCGCACATGTCACACCACCGCACACGTCACACCACGCACACGTCACACCACCACACACGTCACACCACCGCAGACGTCACACCACCACACACGTCACACCACCGCACACGTCACACCACGGCACACACCACCACACACGTCACACCACCACACACGTCACACCACCGCAGACGTCACACCACCACACACGTCACACCACTGCACACACCACCACACGTCACACCACACGTCACACCACCACACACGTCACACCACACGTCACACCACCACACACGTCACACCACACGTCACACCACCACACACGTCACACCACCACACACGTCACACCACACGTCACACCACCACAGACGTCACACCACTACACACGTCACACCACACGTCACACCACCACACACGTCACACCACACGTCACACCACCACACACGTCACACCACCACACACCCCACCACACACGTCACACCACACGTCACACCACACACACA
>WFAB01003083.1:0-21497 GCA_018977245.1 Lethenteron camtschaticum | reverse complement strand
ATAGAAACAAACAAGATGTATTGTAAGAGTCACTTTATTTTTCATTAATATTAAAGAAGTGAAGTTGCCTTTACATGCTTAAGCTGTTAATTTATCCATTGCATGGGTGGACCTTATCCTTATCAATCATCCAGACATTTGCCCCCCTGAGAGATTTTGCAGGAGCCGCCACTGATATACACTACACTATATACACTACACTATATACACTACACTTATATACAATGCACTCGATATGTTACATGTTGATATACATGACATCTTGTTTTGACGTACCGGGCTAGAGTTTTTGTAGCTGCGAATTTAAAGTGTTTTGCATGTTCCGTCAAACAAAAGCCTCAATTTTTCGATTTAAAGCTTTCGTGACTGCAGGGATTCATCTTCTTGGTTCCTTTGGTCAAGTCACGTGGAAGGGAAATATAAAATATTAAAATTTTTAAAATTAAATTAAATCACGACTTTTTCGGAAGCTTGTGTCGCCCGAAACGTCGCGATAAAATTTTTTTTAATTTAATTTTTTCACCTCCGTGACTTTACCGAAAAAAACACAGAGTATGCGCATATACTCTTTGCTTATTTCTATTTTCTATTTAAAATCTTCACCCACGTGACTTTACCGAAAGAAGCAAAGGATATGGACCATATCAGTCACGAAAAACTTCAAATCGACTGCTGCACATACAGAACTGTGGCCAGTGTTGAGTCTATGGGCGCGTATCAGCTCTACGGAATTTAGCCTCGCTGCCACGTGGTCGCCTATCCGCGCTACGTTTTCTAAACGCGCCCTGCTAAAGCCACGCGTTCCCACCAGCGGTCCGTCTCCCGCCCTTGTTGTGGTAGCGGCGCGAAACGTCGGACCACCACCACCACCACACGAGTCAATAGCTTCGTGTGTCACCTCCTCGCCACGACGGAGTAGAGAGCTCAAGACCCCCACCACCCACACAGACGTCTACGGAGCGAACCACGAGGTGAGTGAGTGCAGCCTAGGCCACATTGCCCCGCCTGGTTGGCCTGGGCTGGGATTGGGCTGGGTGACATTGCCCGGCCTGCTTGGGCTGGGATTGGGCTGGGCTGATACCCCCACCACCATCCCCTGTGGTCTTTGTGGAACAGTTGAGGGGTCTAAACTGTGTTGGTCAATCCGCCCGTGGAATGTAACATTCATGTAAATGTCTAAGTCGAGATCATTTAATCAGAATCTGGGGTCGTGACGGTGACTAGGTGGATGTTAACTCCCTCGCCTGGTCTACAGGAGGTCGTGGGTTTGATCGCGACCCTGTAGAGATGTTGACTACCTCGCCCTGTCTACAGGAGTCGTGAGTTCGATCATGCCCCTGTAGAGATGTTGACTATCGCCTGTCCACAGGAGGTCGTGGTTCTATCATGCCCTGTAGAGATGTTAACTACCTCGCCTGGTCTACAGGAGGTCGTGAGTTCGTCGCGACCTGTAGAGATATTGACTACCTCGCCTGGTCTACAGGAGGTCGTGGTTCCATCATGACCCTGTAGAGATGTTAACTACCTCGCCTGGTCTACAGAGGTCGTGGTTCGATCCCAACCATGACGCCCCTCTATCAAGTTCAAGTTCATGTATTACGTATAGCCCTGTGAGCCATTCGGCTCTTGAATCTGTGCAACCGCAACAAACAAAAAACAAAAATATGAACAAGAAACATCTTAAAGTGAATATTAGACAAGTGCAAACAAAATCTAAGAAAAGACCAAAATATTGCAGAAAAAGTACCGTTACACCAACGCCATGTGCAAAAATCCCAGTGGGATGCAAGTCAAACAACAACAACCACAAGACAACTTAGATTAAGGCCATCAGTCTAACTCTGTACATCAACAAACATGGCAAACCAAAAAAAAACGGGCCGAACGAAATCTGTTTAGGCATGCGGTGGCTGGGCATGCGGGTTACATGACCCAGCCTTGCCTGCCGGAGGAGCTCACCAATAGCACTTTGTCCAGATCTTTCAAGGATTTGTGAGCTCCACACACAATCCAGCCTGGTTATCCGAGGATGGATCATAGACAGGCCAGCCTAAATGTTCTAACCGGTTAAGATGGATCATAGACAGGCCAGCCTAAATGTTTAGGCTGGTCTGTCTAGAATTTCCCTTGGGTGATCATCTCTGCCTGGTGCCTTTCCTGGTCTCGACTCTGGATCTCCTTCAGGACTTCCTCAACAGATGACACCTCAGCCAGTCACTCACAGGGGGTGACTTCTTCCAATATTTGAGGCACCGCAGCCTCAGCAGTGTCATCCCCACTTTGTGCCATGATGTTTTCCTGGCTGAGGGATTTCCCCTCCCCCAGGACCTCACAGAAATGCTCAGCAAATCTGCAAACCTGTTCCTGGGGATCTGAGATTGGATCACCATTCTTTCCCCTAATGACGGTGATATGTGTGGCACTACAATTTACGTTTTGATGGAATTAAACAGCGATGTCTGATCACGGGCTACTGAGGCAGATTCCATCTCCTCAGAAACCCGCGACCACCACCCATCATTGCAGCGCCTCACGGCTCTCAGAACCTCCGAGCGAAGGCTGCGGTAAGCCTCCTCATTCTCTGATGTGGAATGCTGTAGACTATGAGAG
This sequence comes from Lethenteron camtschaticum, assembly GCA_018977245.1. Taxonomy (NCBI): domain Eukaryota; kingdom Metazoa; phylum Chordata; class Hyperoartia; order Petromyzontiformes; family Petromyzontidae; genus Lethenteron; species Lethenteron camtschaticum. The sequence continues at coordinate 18,887 of WFAB01003083.1, read as the reverse complement.
TGGGCCTGTCGCTTTTTCTCAGCCAGCCTGAACACCTCCTCTGTCAGCCAGGGTCTCTGGGGAGGTCTGAACCGCATACCCAAAGCAGCCATTGCAGCTGCATGAGCCACAGTCATTAACCTCGCCCATTTACAATTCTCTCTCTGTCTCTCTCTCTGCGACTCTCTGCTTCTCTCTGTCTCTCTTGCGTCTCTGTGTGGTCGCTGCTGCTGCTGCTAGCGGCGGCGTCCTTCCGGCAGCAGAGGACATCCACGTGACCGGCGGCGTCTGCGTTCGAAGCGTTTGGGGCGGCGGGGATGGAGCAGCAGTACGAGTCCGTGGCCGAGTTGGGCGCTGGGGTCTACGGGGCCGCGACGACTTTGAAGGCTCGCGACCTCCGGGACCAGGGCCGCTTTGTGGTGCTGCTCAAGGGCCTGCGCCTGCAGACAGGCGGGGGCCCGGAGGAAGATGCCTGGCAGCTGCTACAGCTCCAGCTGCTCACGAAGTGGAGCACCCCAACGTGGTGAGGTGGGTGTCTCTCCCACCCCTCGCGCCGCGTCACAATCCCTCGCAATCGTCGCCGCGTCAGCCTCCATCTCTCTGCGTCATCGTGTCTTGGTGTCACTCGCCTTACGTTGTCGCCATCTCCACCGTGGATGGAGTTGGAGCACCCCAACGTGGTGAGGTGGGTGTCTCTCCCACCCTCGCGCCGCGTCACGATCCCTCGCAATCGTCGCCACGTCAGCCTCCATCCTCCAATTGTCCACGGTCATCGTGTCTTGAAAGATTAGGAGACAGATCGTCGTCGTCGTCAAACCGAGATGACTTCTGCGCTCTCTTGCTCTGATGTCTCCGACCCCGACCCCCGACCCCCGACCGGCCTGCCCCAGGCTGCTGGACGTCTTTGTGGATATTCGTGACGAGGGCGGCGCGCGTCACGCCGTGGTCTGTGAGCTCGTAGACCAGGATCTGTCCACCTACCTGGGGAAGTCGCCCCACACACCGTCCCACCACATCAAGGTGCCACCGCCAGCACCACCACCACCCACCCCGTCACTCCCTACCCCACCCCAAAAGGCAACACCACTCTCAGAGTCTCTGTGTATCTCTATGGGTCTCTGTGTGTCTCTGTGAGTCTCTATGAGTCTCTGTGTGTCTCTGTGAGTCTCTATGAGTCTCTGTGTGTCTCTGAGTCTCTATGAGTCTCTATGAGTCTCTGTGTGTCTCTGTGTATCTCTGAGTCTCTATGAGTCTCTACCAGTCTCTGTGTATCTCGCACGCACGTTGCCAGCCGAGCCTCGGAGCGGCTAACGAGTTTACACTCCCCCCCCCCCTCCTTGTGTCGTGACCTTGTGCCGTGCCCTTGTGCCGTGCCTTGCGCCGTGACCTTGCGCCGTGACCTTGTGCCGTGCCCTTGCGCCGTGCCCTTGCGCCGTGACCTTGTGCCGTGACCTTGCGCCGTGACCTTGTGCCGTAACCTTGTGCCGTGACCTTGCGCCGTGCCCTTGCGCTGTGCCCTTGTGCCATGACCTTGTGCCGTGACCTTGCGCCGTGACCTTGTGCCGTGCCCTTGTGCCGTGACCTTGCGCCGTGACCTTGCGCCGTGACCTTGTGCCGTGACCTTGCGCCGTGCCCAGGAGGTGACGCGCCAGCTGCTGTGTGGGCTGCGCTACCTGCACGGCCACGGCCTGGAGCACCGCGAGCTCACGCCACGCAGCGTCCTGGTGACGGCCTCCGGGCGCGTCAAGATCGCCGGCTGGGGGCTCGCACGCTTCCTGGACAGCGCGAGCAGGGCTCCCACCCCGGCGGTGAGTAGAGAGAGTGAGAGAGAGAGGTCTTCTTGGTTCTTTCGGTAAAGTCGTCACGTAGAAGGGAAGTAATAAAATAATAAAAATAAAACATAATAAAATAATTCTCACGACGTTTCGGCCACAACGCAAGCAGCCGTTCTCAGGTGAAGACCAGGTCTGTCGGGAGACAGCGTCTGAATCTGTCTTCCGGCCAACACCGGCGACGATTATCTTAACCGGTCCCGGGCCTCCCCTAGGTTGACTCAGCCCCAAAAGAGTACCCGGTGCGGTGCGCGGTAAACATCGCCACCGGGGAGACAAAGGCGGCCGGGCGCGATGCTGGCCACCCACCCCCTCGTGTGCCGGCCGTCATAGGTGCTGCTAACGGCACTTGCCCCTACGGTGTGTGAAGGCTACACGGGGATCTTTGTCTTTGTGTGTGTGCTGCTGTAGGTGTCCCCGTCGTGGTACCGCGCCCCGGAGCTGCTGCTGCTGCGGGTGACCTGCGGCCCGGCCGCTGCCGACCTGTGGAGCGTCGGCTGCATCTTTGCTGAGATGTTTACACGCAGGTGCTCCTTGAGCACCGCCACCCGCACACCCAGCCACCTAGCAACCCACCTAGCAACCCACCTAGCAACCCACCTAGCAACCCACCTAGCAACCCACCCACCTAGCAACCCACCCACCTAGCAACCCAGCCACCTAGCAACCCACCTAGCAACCCACCTAGCAACCCACCTAGCAACCCACCACCTAGCAACCCACATAGCAACCCACCCAGCCACCTAGCAACCCACCCACCTAGCAACCCACCCACCCACCTAGCAACCCACCTAGCAACCCACCCACCTAGCAACCCACATAGCAACCCACCCACCCACCTAGCAACCCACCCACCCAGCCACCCACCCACCTAGCAACCCACCTAGCAACCCACCCACCTAGCAACCCACCCACCCACCTAGCAACCCACCCACCCACCTAGCAACCCACCACCTAGCAACCCACCCACCCACCTAGCAACCCACCTAGCAACCCACCACCTAGCAACCCACCCACCCACCTAGCAACCCACCCACCCACCTAGCAACCCACCCACCCACCTAGCAACCCACCCACCTAGCAACCCACCCACCCACCTAGCAACCCACCTAGCAACCCACCCACCTAGCAACCCACCCACCCACCTAGCAACCCACCCACCCACCTAGCAACCACCCAGCCACCCACCTAGCAACCCACCCACCAGCAACCCACCCACCCACCAATCTAACAAACCACCCACCCACCTAGCAACCCACCCACCCAGCAACCCACCCACCCACCTAGCAACCCACCCACCAACCCACCCACCTAGCAACCCACCCACCCACCAATCCACCAAACCACCCACCCATCAACCCACTCAACAACCCACCCACCCACCTAGCAACCCACCCACCAACCCACCCACCTAGCAACCCACCCACCCACCAATCCACCAAACCACCCACCCATCAACCCACTCAACAACCCACCCACCCACCTAGCAACCCACCCACCCACCTAGCAACCCACCCACCCACCTAGCAACCCACTCGACAACCCACCCACCAATCTACCAAACCACCAACCCACCAACTCACTCAAGAACCCACCCATCAACCCACCCACCAACCCACCCACCAACCCACCCACCTCTCCCGCACGCAATGTCACCACAGGCCTGGCAAGGTGGCGTCGCCACGGCGCCCGTGCCAGGATAGGTGCGCGTTACGGAGCGCGTGAAGGTCAAGGGACAGACCCGGCAGATGCCCCGTGGGTCCACCTCTCCCCCATTACATCGGTGTTGTTATGATGATGATGACGACGACGTGTTATTATTCTCAGCGATGTCGCATCAGGTGACCTCCTTGTCTCTCCTCAACGCAGGCCTCTCTTCCCCGGAGGCTCCGATGTCGATCAGCTGACGGAGATATTCCGGTGAGTTGCTCGTGGACGAGCGTGCGGTGGGCAGCGGCGTGGGGGCCAATAGACGGTCATCTAATTTGTTAGCAGCAAGCAACGTGGGGGAGGGGGGAGGAGGGGAGGGGTGGGGAGGGGGGGAGGGTGGGAGAGGGAAGTGGGAGGAGGAGGGGGGAGGGGAAGGGGAGGAGAGGAGGGGGGAGAGGGAAGGGGAGGGGGAGGGGAAAGGGGAGGAGAAGGAGGGGGGAGAGGAGGAGGGGGAGGAGGAGGAGGGGGGAGAGGGGAGGGGGAGAGGGAAGGGGAGGAGTATTTGGCTGCTGATGTGAATTCCGCAACAGCCACTTCGTTGCGCAATCATTTATGAAATTAGGTTGATAGTCAACAGCTGAATTCTCACCGTCACCTCCGCCGCCCCCCCTACCCCCCTACCCCCCTACCCCCACCCCCCCGTGGCCCCCACCCCAGTCTTCTGGGCGTGCCGAGCCTGGAGGAGTGGCCGCTCGGAGCCTCCCTGCCGCACGGCGCTTTTGCCGGCCTCCCCGCTGCTCCGCGGGCTCTGGCTGACTCCGTGCCGGAGGTCGGGCCGGAGGTCGGGCCGGACAACGAGAATTTGGCGATGGCGCTGATGCTGGTGAGACGCGGGCGGATTGTACGCGGCGGCAATTGTCGCGGCGGTCGAACGACGCGTTGTTCAGATGCGTGTCCGTACGGGGTTACCGTCAAGCGGGCAATAACGCATCGTGTCTCTGTGTGTCTCTGTGTCTGTCTCGTCTCGTGTCTCTGTGTCTCTCTGTGTCTCTGTGTCTCTCTGTGTCTCTCCGCGCCCTCCGCACGCACGGCCGTGCCTCCCGCAGGACCTGCTGACCTTCAGCCCCCGCAAGCGCATCCCGCGTTGTCGCCCTGTACCATCCGTACTTCTCTGAGGCCACAGACGTGGCCACGGGCGAGAGTACGGCCACAAGCGAGGGTGCGGCCACGGGCGAGGGCGAGGCCTAAGGAGTGGGCCCCGGGGCGAGGCCTAAGGAGTGGGCCCCGGGCAGCAAGGCCGAGGGAGTTTGCGTCGTTTTTCGTTGGTCGCTTGTGTTGCGCCCGAAACGTTGCGATTTGATTTGTTTTAATGTTTCACCGACGTGACTTCACCGAATAAAACCAAGGAGTAATAAAAGTGAACTCTGAAGCAGCAAAAGAAAAGTGAAGTACCTCTTTGTTGTCGTCGTGTTGTTGTTTTCACAAGTGTTGCAGTGGGCGACTTATTAAGAGCACGCCGTTACGTAGCGCAGCTACGCACAGGCGATCTGTATTGATTGTATAATGCTCTAGACTTCTAGGTCAGTCATCATATATCTGTGTGACAGCGTCGCAGCCATGTGCGCACTGACACGGCCATATGACATTGAGTATAAACCAAGGTCGCAATCGGGTACCCGATACCCGTACCCTACACGATACCCGGCTACCGTACCCGACGGGTACGGTACCCGTTTGCGACCCTGGTGCGGCCTGGTACGGGTAGACCGTGAGTCACTGGTGAGTCACCGTTGTCACTCATTTCCCAACGTCTTGTCTCTTACAATTCAAGTTCCTAGAATCAACCCACCCGCGCCTGCAACATGGCTTCATCCCAGAGGTCGCAATCGGTACCCGATACCCGTACCCTCCCGATACCCGGCCGGGTACGGGTAGGGTACGGGTACCCGTTTGCGACCCTGGTGCGGCCGGGTATGGGTAAGGAATCAAAACCCGTTTGCGACCTCTGGTATAAACGAACTCACGTGGATACATGCCCCACACAGGGCCTGAACATTGTATCACAAGGGGTCGTTCACTCACGGTTCAATGACACAGCAATACAATTTTAGCCGTTATTAAAACGGTGCTTATACACAGATGTGTACAGGATTTCATGTTGTCCTGTTGCACGTTCTATCTGGCCAAGCAGCGCTGGGAAAAGAACATCTGACTCACAAGTTGTGGGGGCCATGAGTCACAATCCCAGGTGGGTGCCAGGTGACATGACCTCATTATGGGATGTCAACAATGGATGTCCTGTGAAGAATGTTTAAAGCCCCTTTTTGTAAATCCACCGTTGAAGGCCTCCTGATACCATGTTGAGCATCCATAAAGGTTGAATGAGTTTGACATTTTACTCGTAGGAACCTCTGGTTACACCAGCCCACACGGGATTATTGTGTCCGTCGTGCAGGGAGGGGCTGGTGGGGAGCTGCTGGGTTGGGTGGGNACGGGCTGGGTGGGGAGGGTGGGGCTGGGTGGAGGGGCTGGTCACCCCGTGGTGCCCTTATAAAACTCAACGTTTCACCTACTCACGCCGGCTTGTGCCCGCCCTCACAGTCGGGCATATTTGCGGAATACACCACGCCGCCGTTGACCCTGCAGGCCATTGAGCGAGCAACGTTCCTACCAGCTCCCTCCGCAGGAGGAATGTGTTTATGTGTCGTTAGACCCTCCACCACCCGATGACACAGCCCATCAGTGAGGGTTGCCACGTAAACTAAACACGCCGTGTCGTTACTCGTACAGCGGCACACAGGTGCGTTGGAGAGTAAACCCACGACAACAACGTTTACAATCGAGTGTGAATTATAGATTTGAAGTGTTCGTGACTGCAAGGATTCATACTCTTTGGTTTTTTCGGTAAAGTCACGTGGGTACAAAATCTAAATAAATTAGATCACGACGTTTCGGGCGCAACACAAGCATCCTTCAGGTAGGGACAACTTAGAAGGAGGTTGTGTTACGCCAGAAACGTGATTTAATTTTTAACAAAAAATACCTACGTGACCAACGAGTATAACACTGGTCAAACACTTTTTTGCTGATTCCAAATCTGGCATCAGTTTTTGTCTATCACATCAGGTTTTTGAGATATCAAATATTTGCATTTTCAAAAAAAACTGCGAAGAAAATATTAAATAAATGTGGATATCTACATAAAATGATATTATAAACACACCATCCTAAAAATACAGCACCGTATTTAACACTAAAGCAGTCACTGACTCGCAACAACTTGCAATCATAAGTGACAGAGTTAATTTCGGGTAAAATCAATGAAAATGGGTATGCCGATAGCATAAAGTATAACCCGTAAAAACAAAGTTTTTCACTCTAAATCCTTTATATGCGTGGCGGCTAGAGTCCTCTCGTCCTCTGGCTTGAGATGGCTGCCACCTATGGGTCAGATGATTGTCTGCCAGTATTAACAATTGGTAATTAAATATTTAATTTGTTTTCCCTAAAAGTGTAAAATTTTGTTAAAAAATTTCACGAACATTATTGTCTCGCACAACGAGTCTGTGTGGAAAATGTCAGCTCGATTGGATCACGGGAAGTGGTTAAAAAACGACTGAAAGATTTGCACGGTCGTAAGCAAGCAAGCGAACTTAATATAAAGGATTTAAAAATGAGATGTGATGGAGCAAATCTGAGATCACATTTGGAATCGCAGCCTGAAGTGAGTCTAGAACAGCTGCACAAGTCCAGGCCAGAGACAAAGATCCCCGTGTAGCCTGCAGCGACTGCTGGGGCAGCAGGTGCTGAACGAGTGGACGGCGACTCTGGAACCCACAACCAACCGGCGGGTGGCGAGCGATGAGGTCGGCCATAAATGACGTCACACGATTTAGGACGATTTTTGACCCCCCCCACCCCCCTCGTCACCCCCCCCTCAAATATGACGTCACAAAGCTCTGCCCCCACCCCCCAAAAATAAAAATGCTTCAAATCGCTTTAAACTTGATGTTGTAGGAGAAAACATTGATTAACAAGTCTATTTATTAAGTAGAACGTGTTGTCTATATCTTATTGGTTCTTTCTGTAAAGTCACGTAGAAGGGAAGTAATAAAATAATAAAATGAAAAAAAACATTAAATAATATAATTATATTATTATTTAAAGTTGCGCATTTTGATGTGACGTCACATTTCTCAACCCCCCCCCTCGTCACGCATCGTCACAAATGTCTGACCCCCCCCTCCCCATAGGTGCGTGACGTCATTTATGGACGGACCCTTAGCATGAACCGTTTGCCCCCAATCAATAGGTTTTTGTTCACAATTATTTCAATGTCCAATATATTCTAGTGCTGTGCAAGAGCCTGTCAGTGCTGTTTGTTTAACCCCCCCACCAACCCTCCATCAAATGTAAACGAATGAAATCGATACTTTATAATCGATCATTAATACTTTATAATCGATCATTATTAATATTACCACTACGCCGATCTCGGAGTGGTCAAAGCACGCGTCTGCGCATGCGCGGTTGCCACGGCGACCGCGCATGCGCAGACGCGCCGATAGTGCGGTTGCCACGGCAACAGAGCAACACAGCAGCTGAGAGGGGTAAGTCTTGAACAGCAACTTCAACGCCCTCAGCACCACCACCACGGCCACCACCACCACCACGATGTTGTTGTTGTTGTGTAGCTACTACATAGAGTTGGTAGATACTACTCGGTAGACACTACTGCTGCAGAGGGAGCCACTTGATACTATTGTACAGTGACTCACTGAGCAATAATCCTCTTAATTAGAAGGATGCTACGCTGAGCCTACGATGCCTGTTTACCCAGCAAGGCCTCAACTGAGTAATAATAATAGTAGAATAAAATAACAATATTATTATTTTTAATAATGAAAATTATAGAAATAAAAATAGAAATAAAAGTATAATTATATATTTCCTATTTATAGAATTATTTCCGTTATTTTTATTATTTATTTTTTCCCACGTGACTTTACCGAAAAAACCAAAGAGTATGAATCCTTGCAGCCACGGAAGCTTCACATCTCCACTTTGCGTGTTTATCTTCACCTGGTTGCGTGGATTTTTTCCCTCCGGGTCCTCCGTTTCTCCCCCAACTTTTTGTAATCGACGTTCGTAGCCGGTATTTGCCTGCTGGACATTTACAGGTGAGAAGCCGCATCCTCGAGCCAGCTCAATGGGCCTTACCTGCTGAAATAAAACATCGCCTTCAGTTGCTGTAGTTTTACTCTTGCGAATGAAGTCACTGGACTCCTAACGTCCGCTGTGAAGCAGGCGGCACATAGTGACGTCTTGTATGGACGTGTGTTGAACGTTGTCACCGTACGTAGCCAACCGTGCGATCGGAGTATCGGTACGGTTAGTAGGCACCGCAGTATTAACCAGGGCGGTTGCTGCCTTCGAACTGTGATCCTCTGCGACAATTGGTGAACGCGCTACCGCCAGGCCGTGTGTTTTCCTTCGCGAGCCCGATGCGTGCTTGAGCGTGATACTCAAAGCTCTGCACAGATAGAATCAAGAATCCATCGCTGTACCACCAACATACAATTTCATTTCTGCGCTCCCACTGATTTTCTGCGTATTTTTTTTATTCACGCGGCTTTGTTCTGTTGACATTTTTGTTGTCGAATTCCGCGCCTGCCATCCTGACCCCCGCCAGAGGTCGCAACCGGGTACCCGATACCCGTACCCTACCCGATACCCGGCTACCCGTACCCGGCTGGGTACGGTAGCCGGGTATCCATTTGCGACCTGGTGCGGCCGGGTACGGGTACGGGTAGGCCGTGAGTCACTGGTGAGTAACCGTTTGTCACTCATTTCCCAACGTCTTGTCTCTTCTCACAATTCAAGTTCCTAGAATCAACCCACCCGCGCCTGCAACATGGCTTCATCCCAGAGGTCGCAATCGGGTACCAGATACCCGTACCCTACCCGTACCAGGGCGGTACGGGTAGGGTACGGTGCGGCCGGGTACGGGTAGGGTACGGGTGCGGCCGGGTACGGGTAAGGAATCAAAACCCGTTTGTGACCTCTGACCCCCGCGCAGTTCTCCAACCGCCATGTACGAGGCGGCGCTGCTTGACGGCGGCACAGAGCCGCTGACGCACGAGTCCTGCGAGAGGGTCGTCGTCAACGTGTCGGGGCTGCGATTCGAGACGCGGCTCAAGACACTCGGCCAGTTCCCGGACACCCTTCTAGGCGACCCCGGCAAGAGGTCGCGCTACCACGACCCCCTGCGCAACGAGTACTTCTTCGACAGGAACCGGCCGAGTTTCGACGCCATCCTCCACTACTACCAGTCCGGCGGGCGGCTGAGACGCCCGGTCAACGTCTCCCTCGAAGTGTTCGGCGAGGAGATCGAGTTCTACGAGCTCGGCAACGAGGCCGTGGTCAAGTTCTGGGAAGACGAGGGCTTCATCGGAGAGGAGGAGGTGGAGGAGGAGGAGCCACTGCCATCGGACAAGTTCCAGCGACGGGTGTGGCTGCTGTGCGAATACCCCGAGAGCTCCATCGCGGCCAGGGGAATTGCCACCGTGTCCGTGCTGGTCATCCTCATCTCCATCATCATATTCTGCCTCGAGACTCTGCCCGAACTCAGGGACGAGAATAAGCAGAATTTCTCCCGGCAAAGGACATCAACGGACGCAGGTCGACGGCACGCATCGCGGCTCTGTCCGATCCATTTTTTATCGTGGAAACTATGCATCGTTTGGTTTTCCTTTGAACTGCTGGTGAGGTTTTTTGCGTGCCCCAACAAACTGGGATTTTTCAAAAGCATCATGAACATCATTGACATCGTGGCCATCCTGCCCTACTTCATCACCCTCGGCATCGAGATGGCCAAGCCCCAAGGGCATGACCAGCAGGCCACGTCGCTGGCGATTTTGCGGATGACCCGGCTGGTGCGAGTGTTCCGGCTACTCAAGCTGTCCAGGCACTCCAGGGGCTTGAAGATCCTGGGCCAGACTTTGCAGGCGAGCGCGAGCGAGCTGGGCCTGCTCGTATTTTTCCTCGTCATCGGCGTCGTCCTCTTCTCCAGCGCCGTCTACTTTGCCGAGGCCGACCAACTAAACTCGGAGTTCCGAAGCATCCCCGACACCTTCTGGTGGGCCATCGTAACCATGACGACGGTGGGTTACGGCGACATGTGTCCCGTGACGGCGTGGGGCAAGGCGGTGGGCTCGCTGTGCGCCATCGCCGGCATGCTCACCATCGCCCTCCCCGTGCCCGTCATCGTCTCCAACTTCAACTACTTTTACCGCCGCGAGACGGCGGTGAGGAGCGCGCGAGCCGCCTGCGTCTCTCAATCCGCTCGCAGCAGCAGCAGCAGGAGCAGCAGGAGGAGAGAAGAAATAGCGGAAGCCGTCCACGAGCATCTCCACATACGTGGAGATGCGCGACTATCTGAGCGGCGACGTTGACTTCGAGATGAAGATGCACCTCAAGCGCGACAAACACAACGGCATCGACAGAGACGTCCGATGCTCCGCCTTGCAAGTCGTCACGAAATGCCTCGAGGTATTTGTTCGCGATGAATGTGCACTGACATCGCATACCTGTCGCTACGCTTGAATGGTCGAATGGACATTTGAGTCGCGTGGTCAATAAATGTATTCAAGTCAACTTCACGTCTGCGAGCGTAAGTGTCTCCGTGTGCATAGCTGTCAATGTGGCGTTGTTTGGAAGGAGGTTCGCGGTGAAAACCAAACCACCCACCCACCATTTTGCAGTGCACCGTGCAAAGACACGACTGCAAACGCGAACATTCCTTCGTAGAGGTGGGATTGGCAGCTGTGCACCGCCTGCCACAATGAAGCCGGGTTCGTGCTAATCTGCTGAACATATTTTGTAAGTAATGTTACAGTGAGTGAGACATGTTCCCGGGGCTCCTCAACATACAAGTGCGTATACATCACAGTGCACCTCCAATTGGCACGGTGGGCTACGTACGGTGCGAAATAAATGTATATACTACACTAAAATACACTCTACACTACAGTCTTCTACTATACACCACTATACACTACACTATACACTACTATACACTACACTATACACTACACTATACACTACACTGTTATACACTACACTACTATACACTACACTATACACTACTATACACTACACTATACACTACACTATACACTACTATACACTACACTATACACTACATACACTACACTATACACTACTATACACTACACTAACACTATACACTATACACTATACACTACACTATACACTACATANTACACTACACTATACACTACATATACACTACACTATACACTACTATACACTACACTATACACTACTATACACTACACTATACACTACTCTGATTAGAAGGGTTGGCTGCAAATGGTGCAAAAGTAGTTCACCACCCACAAGTGGAGGATGCCCCACCATCCTCACACACTCGCACCGCACGTCGCAAACACCTTCTGCCTCAAGTTTAATTTATTAGGTACCAGCGGGAGGTACCCGGCATTGCCCGGGGAAAAAGACACACACAGACATCGACCNACACACACAAACACATCGACTTACACACACACATATATATATGGACTCAAACACACACATCGACTTACACACACACATCGACTTACACACACACGCATCGACTTACACACACACATGGACTTACACACACACATCCACTGACACATAGACACACACACACACATCGACTGACACATAGACTCACACACACAGCGACTCACACACACGCATGGACTTACACACATCAACGTACACATACACGCATCGACTTACACACACACACATAGCGACTCACACAGACACATCGACTCAAACACACATGGACTTACAGACACATCGACTCACACACATCGACTTATGCACACACTTGCACGTAGACACACAGACTTACACACACACATGGACTCACACACAGACATCGACTTGAGATACACACACATGGACTCACACACACACAAGTACACACACACAGACATCGACTTTAGTACACACACATGGACTCACACACAAGTACACACAGACATCGACTTACACACACATACAAACTTACAAGTACACACAGACATCGACTTAGATACACACACATGGACTCTCACACACAAGTACATACAGACATCGACTTACACACATACACTTACACACACAGACATCGACTTTAGATACACACACATGGACTCTCACACACACAAGTACACACAGACATCGACTTTAGACACACACACATGGACTCGCACACACACACACGTACACACAGACATCGACTTACACACAAGTACACACAGACATCGACTTACACACAAGTACACACACACACACAGACATCGACTTACACACACATGGACTCACACACACACACACAGTACACACACACAGACATAGACACACACACATGGACACACACCCACGATAGTCTATTCCCATGTTATCTCAACGGAAATCGATTCAATAGCTTAATCAACTATACATCGATTTCCATGTTATCCCAATAGAAATCGACTCTATAAATCCACTACAAGAATCGATTCCTAATGTTATCCATTAAGAATCGACGCAAGTGGAGTTAATCGAACCGGGAATCGAATTTCTCTGCACCACGTGACTTGAGAAACTGAAACACGTGGGTCCCAGGTGGGTGTCATGGCGGTGCGAGAACTCTTCTCGAGACTTGGCCTACTCTTCCTCTCCGCCTCCTCCTCGTAACGTGCAGACACGGTGAGCCCAGCCAGAGGTGGTCGATACATCGGTACCAGGTTGTGGTGGACGTGGGGGGCGGTGGTGAAGTGCTTAGCGCACTGTGTGTGTGTGGGAGCGGTGGTGCAGTGGTTAGCGCACTGTGTGTGTGTGGGGAGCGGTGGTGCAGTGGTTAGCGCTGTGTGTGTGTGTGGGGAGCGGTGGTGCAGTGGTTAGCGCACTGTGTGTGTGTGTGGGGAGCGGTGGTGCAGTGGTTAGCGCAGTGTGGGGAGCGGTGGTGCAGTGGTTAGCGCACTGTGTGTGGGGAGCGGTGGTGCAGTGGTTAGCGCACTGTGTGTGTGTGGGAGCGGTGGTGCAGTGGTTAGCGCAGTGTGTGGGGAGTGGTGGTGCAGTGGTTAGCACACTGTGTGTGTGGAGCGGTGGTGCAGTGGTTAGCGCAGTGTGTGTGTGGGGAGTGGTTAGCGCACTGTGTGTGTGTGGGGAGCGGTGTGCAGTGGTTAGCGCACTGTGTGTGTGTGGGGAGCGGTGGTGCAGTGGTTAGCGCACTGTGTGTGTGTGGAGTGGTGGTGCAGTGGTTAGCACACTGCCTCTCCCCAGCTGCGACTCCCCCTCTGAATGTCCGCGTGGAGTCTCGCGACCTGCTGACGCACTCCGCTGGGACCACGACGCTCAAGTGGACGTCGCCACCAGCAGCAGCTCAAAGCTCCTGCACGTTGCCTACAGGGTGGACAGCAAACTGTGAGATGCTCGCTCACTCGCTCACCCACCCACTCACTCACCCACTCACTCACTCACNTACCAATCCACTCACTCAACCATCCACTCACTCACCCACTCACCCACTCACTCAACCATCCACTCACTCGCTCACCCACCCACTCACCCACTCGCTCAACCACTCACCCACCCACTCACTCNCCCACCCACTCACTCAACCATACACTCACTCGCTCACCCACCCACTCACTCACCCATCCACTCACTCACCCATCCACTCACTCGCTCACCCNCCCACTCGCTCACCCTTCACACATCCACTCCTCAACCACCACTCACTCGCGCACCTCACTGCTACCCACGCACTCACGCACCCATCCACTCACTCATCCATCCATCCACTCACCCACTCACCCACTCGCTCACCCACCCACTTACTCACCATCCCACCCACCCATCCACTCACCCACCCATCCACTCACCCACCCACTTACTCACCCACCCACTCTCTCACTCACCCACCCACTCATGCACCCACCCACTCACTCTCCCACTCACACACTCAACCACCCACTCACTCACCCACCCACTCACCAACTAACGCACCAACCCACTCACTCACCCACTCACTCACTCACCCACTCACTCACCAACGCACTCACCCACTCACTCACTCACCCACTCACTCACTCACCACTCACTCACCAATGCACTCACCCACCCACTCACTCACCCACTCACTCACCAACTCACTCACCCACCCACTCACTCACTAACCCACTCACTCACTAACGCACTCAACTACCCACTCACTCACTCACCCACTCACTCACTCACCCACTCACTCACCAATGCACTCACCCACTCACTCACCCACTCACTCACTGACTAACTCACTCACCACCCACCCACTCACTGACTCACCCACTCACTCACTGACTAACGCACTCAACTACCCACTCACTCACTCACCCACTCACTCACTCACCCACTCACTCACTGACTAATGCCCTCACCCACCCACTTACTCACCCACTCACTCACTGACTAACTCACCAACCCACTCACTGACTCACCCACTCACTCACTGACTAACGCACTCAACTACCCACTCACTCAACCACTCACTCACTCACCCACTCACTCACTGACTAATGCCCTCACCCACCCACTTACTCACCCACTCACTCACGAACTCACTCACCACCCACTCACTGACTCACCCACTCACTCACTGACTAACGCACTCAACTACCCACTCACTCACTCACCCACTCACTCACTCACACTCACTCACTGACTAACCCTNACCCACCCACTTACTCACCCACTCACTCACTGACTAACACACTCAACCACCCACTCACTCACTCACTCACCCACTCACTCACTGAATAACTCACTCACCACCCACTCACTGACTCACCCACTCACTCCTGACTAACCACTCAACTACCCACTCACTCACTCACCCACTCACTCACCCACTCACTCACTGACTAACACACTCAACCACCCACTCACCCACTCACTCACTGAATAACTCACTCACCCACCCACTCACTGACTCACCCACTCACTCACTGACTAACGCACTCAACTACCCACTCACTCACTCACCCACTCACTCACTGACTAACGCACTCAACTACCCACTCACTCACCCACTCACTCACTGACTAATGCCCTCACCCACCCACTTACTCACCCACTCACTCACTGACTAACACACTCAACCACCCACTCACTCACTCACCCACTCACTCACTGAATAACTCACTCACCACCCACTCACTGACTCACCCACTCACTCACTGACTAACGCACTCAACTACCCACTCACTCACTCACCCACTCACTCACCCACTCACTCACTGACTAACACACTCAACCACCCACTCACCCACTCACTCACTGAATAACTCACTCACCCACCCACTCACTGACTCACCCACTCACTCACTGACTAACGCACTCAACTACCCACTCACTCACTCACCCACTCACTCACTAACGCACTCAACTACCCACTCACTCACCCACTCACTCACTGACTAATGCCCTCACCCACCCACTTACTCACCCACTCACTCACTGACTAACACACTCAACCACCCACTCACTCACTCACTCACCCACTCACTCACTGAATAACTCACTCACCACCCACTCACTGACTCACCCACTCACTCACTGACTAACGCACTCAACTACCCACTCACTCACTCACCCACTCACTCACCCACTCACTCACTGACTAATGCCCTCACCCACCCACTTACTCACCACTCACTCACTGACTCACCTACTCACTCACTGACTAACGCACTCAATACCCACTCACTCACCCACTCACTCACCCACTCACTCACTGACTACCGCACTTACCCACCCACTTACTCACCCACCCACTCTGTCACTCACCCACTCACCCACCCACTCACTCACTGACTCACCCACTCACTCACCACCCACTCCCTCACTGACTCACCCACTCACTCACCCACTTACCCACTCACTCGACCACTCACCCGCTTGCTCACTCACCCACCCACTCACTCACCCACTCACTCACCCACTCACTCACTGACTCATCCACCCACTCACCCACCCACTCACTCACCCACTCCTCACCACCTCCTCCTCCCCGTGTCTCTGTCTGTGCAGCTATGGACGAGCCCGCTGGCGGACCGTCTGCGCTGCCACCGCAGAGACACGGTGCGATGTCTCCTCAGCGCTGCGACATCCTGGCGACCGCTATCACCTTCGCGTCAGATCCACCGTCTCATCGCCACCAACATCACCACCATCATCATCACCACCACCACCATCGCCACCACCATCACTACCATCATCATCACCCTGGGTCGTGGTTGAGGTGTTACCCTTGAAGACAAGTGAGTGGCATTGTCTATGTTTCTCTCTCTGTGTGTGTCTCTGTCTCTGTGTGTCTCTGTGTGTGTCTGTCTGTGTGTGTGTGTCTCTGTGTGTGTCTTCGCCGGTTGGAAACATTTAGGCTGGCCTGCCTACAATCCATCCTGGGTTTAACCAGGCTGGATTGTGTGAGGAGCTCACAAATCCTTGAATGATCTGGGCAAAGTCCCATCGGTGAGCTCCTCCGGCAGGCAAGGCTGCGTTGGCTGGGTCATGTAGCCCGCATGCCCAGCCACCGCATGCCTAAACAGCTTTTGTTCGGCCGGATCGAGGGGGCTAGACGGGCGCGGCACGGGCTAGAGAAGAGATGGAGTGATGTGGTACAGGAGGACGTGGAGCTGAGTGGACTTGCCGATGACTGGTACCAGCGGTGTCAAGATCGGCCTCAGTGGAGGAGGCTCGTGAAGGACGCTACTGGGCAGTTGGAGGCAGTTGCCCTCCAACAACAACGGAGGGCGGAGGAGCGACGCTCACAACAACGAGCGGAGCGCCGGGTGGCTAAAGCACAGCAAGTTGGTACAGTAGGGGGCACAGGTGGTGCATCAGCCAGTCATCTCGGTCAGTCGACCCGTGGCACCTGGGTCTGCCCCGTGACCTCCTGCCAGCGGGCGTTCGACACTTCACGTGGCCTCAAGGTGCACTTGGCCTGGCACAAGCATCGTGGTGACGTCACCGCCACTTAGTGGCGAATGGCGGTTGTTGTTGTTGTCTCTGTGTGTATGTCTGTGTGTGTGTCTGTGTGAGTGTCTGTGTGTGTGTGTCTGTGTGTGTGTGTCTCCGTGTGTGTGTCTGTGTGTGGGTGTCTCTGTGTGCTGCTCTGGTACCAACAGTCTGTTCAGGCTAGGGGGGTGAGTGAGATGACGTCATCTCTTCACCAGGTGAGTGAGATGACGTCATCTCACCAGGTGAGTGAGATGACGTCATCTCCCTCACCCCTCCCCACCCGTGACTCCCCCCCCCCCCCCCCCCCGTGTCTCAGCCGTGCTGAGTGCTCCGACTGTCACCTTGATGCTGCACAAGAACGTGACGCTGGAGGAGGAGGGGTGGTGAGGGGAGGGTGGTGAGGAGGAGGAGGGTGGTGAGGAGGGGAGGAGTGTGGTGGTGAGGAGGGTGAGGACTACGAAGATGACGACGACGATGGCTACGACGATGATGACTACGATGATGATGATGAGGGTGATGATGAGGATGATAGTGGCGACGGTGATGGGCCGACGGTGATGGCGGTGACGGTGATAACTACGATGATGATGATGATGAGGGTGATGGGTGACGGTGATGGTGGCGACGCTGATGACGACGATGAGGGTGATGGCGGTGACGTGATGGCGGTGATGGCCGACGGTGATGGCGGTGGCGGTGATGGCAGTGACGGTGATGGCGGTGACGCTGATGATGATGATGATGATGGCGGTGACGGTGATGATGATGGCGGTGATGGTGGTGACGGTGATGACGACGACAATGAGTTTTATGACGACGATGACGACGACGACAATGAGGGAGAGCGGAAGGCGTGGGAGCTGTCCATGCGGGTCTCCATGAGCAGCGAGTGGAGGAGGAGGATGGCGCAGAGTGACGTGCACTACCATCTGCAAGCCGAGGTCTCCACAAGGAGGGTGTCACTAGCACGGTGAGAGTGGGTGGGGTGGGTGAGTGGGTGGGTGGGTGAGTGGGTGGGTGGGTGGGTGAGTGGGTGGGTGAGTGGGTGGGTGGGTGAGTGGGTGAGTGGTGTGGGTGGTGAGTGGGTGGTGGTAGGTGGGTGGGTGAGTGGTAGGTGGGGGGTTGGTGGGTGAGTGAGTGAGTGGATGTGTTGAGTGGTGGGTGGGTGTGTGAGTGGGTGAGTGAGTGGGTGGGTGGTGAGTGGGTGAGTCAGTGGGTGAGTGGGTGGGTGAATGAGTGGGTGTGGGAGGTGGGTGGTGAGTGAGTGGGTGAGTGTGAGTGAGTGGGTGGTGGGTGTGGGTGAGTGAGGTGGGTGGGTGGGTGGTGGGTGAGGTGGGTGGTGGGTGGGTGGGTGAGTGGGTGAGGTGAGTGCGGGTGGCGTGG